>BCHH01000003.1:4301477-4432737 GCA_001599595.1 Beverwykella pulmonaria
CTGCTGGACAAGGGCGCCGACATCAACGCGCAGGTTGGAGGATACGGCAACGCACTCTACGCGGCTTCATCTGGAGGCCACGAGCAGGTGGTGAAACTGCTGCTGGACAAGGGCGTCGACACCAACGTTGATCAAGCCAATCAAGGTTTAGGGCTGGGTACCCTCAAACCATGATTGGCTCTGCGCTCGGCTGATCATGTGACTGTCGATTGAGCCCTCGCGCGCAGATCTGTCACATTTAGAATGCAATTTTCACTAACGTAACTTGCTCTTCTATATATTATATAGAGGGCTAGAAATTAGCATAATTAAGTTGCCACAGAGAAGCTTTGAGCACTGTTAAACTGACGAATTCTTCCTATGACGCTAGCAGGGAGGATGGCCGAACCGCCCCTACCAGGACCTTGTGAGGTGGCGAATTCTGTAGGTGTTTGTTAGAGAGTTGAGTTGGTTGACTTGAGGCATCACAAGGCTGCGGGGCTAGGTCGGCCCGCCTGCCAAGATTTCGCACAGCCACAGGCCTAGCAGTCATCATAAATAAATTACACCGCGATAATTACATACGTGCGGGGTTATTGCGCACTAGCTGAAATAGGTAGATTTAATCAGAAGCAGCTGGAGTAGTCTTGCATGAATTTGTGCGCAACAGCAGGCACAGGGCTGATGAAAACTTTTCAGCATTATAGTGAGGTTCTAAGGCTTGATAAGACCATTTATAAGCACTGTCACGCTATAGAAGGAGGCTCTGCAAATCAGGCGCGAAGTGACAATGCAAGCGTGTATTCCCAGTTCAGTTGAGCATGTATTAACATGGACAAGCCCCAAGCAGGACAGGTGTCGAAACTTGGAGGACATCCTAGATTACAAGCTGTCATAGCAAAACTCAACTCAGACACGACACACACAACACGTCAGTGACAACACGAAGATTGAAATTAAATGAATCACTATCATTCTCGCTACTTAATGGAAAATGCCACGTCATTAGAGTACATACATTGCTCCGAGAACTTTTCCACCCCATCATAATCATGAGTCGTCCCGTGAATGCAGTCCATGTGTGAAGGAAAGCCCGCATCAAAGGCAGGCTCTATAGCTGAAAACTCCGATAACCACCGAGAAGGAAATATCTATGCTCAGAAAGGGAAGACAAAGGGGACATCTACGGCCAAGGCGACCGCTTAGTCGACCTCCTCGACGGTGGGGCCGTCATCGTGGCCTGTAGGTGGAGCGCCGGCGCCAGGGAAGCCGCCGGCGCCGGGCATGCCGCCGCCCTCGCCGCCCGCGCCGTAGAACTTCATCATGATCGGGTTCGCGACCGACTCGAGCTCCTTCTGCTGCGCCTCGTACTCGTCCTTGGTCGCGGTCTGGTTGTCGTCGAGCCACTGCACCGTCTTGTCGACCTCGGCCTTGAGCTTCTCCTTGTCGCCGGCGTCGAGCTTCTCGTCGACCTTGGAGTCGCCCATGGTGTTGCGCAGCGAGTACGCGTACGACTCGAGCGCGTTCTTGGCCGAGATGCGCGCCGCCTCGGCCTCGTCCTCGGCCTTGTACTTCTCGGCCTCGGACAGCATGCGCTCAATCTCCTCCTTGGACAGGCGGCCCTTGTCGTTGGTGATGACGATCTTGTTGGTCTTGCCGGTGCCCTTCTCGAGCGCGGACACGTTCATGATGCCGTTGGCGTCCATGTCGAACGTGACCTCGATCTGCGGGACGCCGCGCGGCGCCGGCGGGATGCCGGTGAGCTCGAACTTGCCGAGCAGGTTGTTGTCCTTGGTGCGCGCGCGCTCGCCCTCGTACACCTGGATGAGCACGCCGGGCTGGTTGTCGCTGAAGGTCGAGAAGACCTCGGACTTCTTGGTCGGGATCGTCGTGTTGCGCTTGATGAGCGGCGTCATGACGCCGCCGGCCGTCTCGATGCCGACCGACAGCGGCGTGACGTCGAGCAGCAGGATCTCGTTGGTCGACTTGGACGACGTGTCGCCCGACAGGATCGCGGCCTGCACGGCGGCGCCGTACGCGACGGCCTCGTCGGGGTTGATGGACTTGTTCGGCTCCTTGCCGTTGAAGAAGTCGGACACCATCTTCTGGATCTTGGGGATGCGCGTGGAGCCGCCGACCAGCACGATCTCGTGCACCGACGACTTGTCGATCTTGGCGTCGCGCAGCACGCGCTCGACGGGCTCCATGGTCGAGCGGAAGAGGTCCTGGCAGAGCTCCTCGAAGCGGGCGCGCGTGATGGACGTGTAGAAGTCGATGCCCTCGAACAGCGAGTCGATTTCGATGGACGTCTGGGCCGACGACGAGAGCGTGCGCTTGGCCCGCTCGCAGGCGGTGCGCAGCCGTCGCAGCGCGCGCGCGTTACTGGTGAGATCTACACGATGTTAGTACGTGCTTGCGATAAGAAAAGAAAGAAAGAAATAACATGTTGGCAATTTTTGCAAGGTGCCGCTTGGTGGCTTTGTGTGCATTGAAGTCAGACTGGTAGCGGGTGGTGTGGTTGCACGCAGCGCAGTGGAAGTCCGCATCCCCGTAGAGGGTCTTCTTGTGGTGGCGTTTGGTGGTCTTGTGGAGGACAAGCGAGGCATTGTCGCGGCAGGCGACGTCGCAGACGGCGCAGTAGTACTGCTTGTTCGCCACAGCGGCCTGCTGGCGTGCCTTGGTGCCAGGCTTTTGCTTCTCGTTGTTGCTCTTCTGGAGGGCTCGGTGCGCTTCGGTGGGGTTGGCACGCAGAGCTCGTCCATAATGGTAGTGGTAGCGTTGGTTTTTGGCCTTGGTGACTGCGGCCATCTCCTCAAGCTGCTGGGGGGTGAACTTGAAGTCGCCGTGAATGAGCTCCATGAGGGGGTTATGACTACATAGGCCACCGTACTCGAATGAGTCTCGAGGCCAGGGGCAAAGGCCGTCGAAGCCAGATATGTCACGCCCGTGCATGGCCCAGAGGACGCAGCTGAGAGCAGCCTCCAAGGCGACGACGACAACGCGGATTGTCGGAATGTCACCGGGAGACGGCATGGGACAGCGGGCCAGCAATGCCGTGTGGGTGAGCTTGTAGCCAGCACGGTATGCTTTCTCGACATAGCGAGGAATAAGGGCGCCACGTTTGTGTCCGGTGAGACGAGCTTTCGCTCCCTGCTGAGCAGAGGTACCTGACCCAATGTAGATAAGGTGCGGACGGTCTGGTTTCTCGAGCACCAGGACGTAGACGCCCCACACATTCGCTGGGACGGTGTCGGGGAGAGACCCAAACCAGCCCATGGGCGGAGGAGTGACAGCTTGCAGGACGTCGAAGAGGCCCGGACAGAAGGTGAAGCCAGCGAGAGCGAACAAGTCAGAGAGCCTGTCACGAGAAGGCATAATCTGATGAAAGCGAGGATTGACATACGTCGGCACGTCGATGCACGCCCACGTGATGTGGACTGCGAGGCTGGTGATGTCGGTGACATTGTATGGCATACTGCTGAGCGTTCGAGAGAGTTGATGTTGAGTGGAAAAGAAGACGAGCGACGGAGGTGAGAGAGGGTTTTCTCCCACCCGCCGAGCGTTCTTCTTTCACTTCCCATTTCGGGTTCGTCGAGGGTGCTGCCGTTCTTCCGTCCTTTGGAAGGCACACGTGCGGCATGGTGAAGGTGAATGATCACGTGTGGCTTGGCGAAGGTGAATGATCACGTGCGGCTTGGCGAAGGTGAACCACCACCGAAAATACGGAACTTACCGAAACCCGAAAAACGACTTCATACAACACGAAAAAAAATAGGAAATGTACTAACCCTAAGAAAATCAGCGGGGAAAACACAGGGGAGGGCAATGGGAGTTAAAAACCTTTTTATGTTTGCGTTTGAATTCCATTGTGAAGTGGTTCACAAGTCGGTTGTCGAAGTCCTCGCCGCCCAAATGAGTGTCGCCGGCGGTGGACTTGACCTCGAAGATGCCCTCCTCGATGGTCAGCAGCGACACGTCGAAGGTGCCGCCGCCGAGGTCGAAGATGAGCACGTTGCGCTCGCCGACCTGCTTCTTGTCGAGGCCGTAGGCAATGGCGGCGGCGGTCGGCTCGTTGATGATGCGCAGCACGTTCAGGCCCGCGATCAGGCCGGCGTCCTTGGTGGCCTGGCGCTGCGAGTCGTTGAAGTAGGCCGGGACGGTGACGACGGCGTTGTTGACGGTGCCGCCCAGGTACGACTCGGCGGTCTCGCGCATCTTGGTCAGGACCATGGACGAGATCTCCTCGGGGGTGAACGTCTTCTGCTCGCCCTTGAACTCGACCTGGATCACGGGCTTGCCGCCCTTGTCGATGACCTTGAACGGGAAGTGCTTCATGTCGGCCTGGACCTCGGCGTCGGCGAACTTGCGGCCGATGAGGCGCTTGGCGTCGAAGACGGTGTTGGCGGGGTTCATGGCGACCTGGTTCTTCGCCGAGTCGCCGATCAGGCGCTCCGTGTCGGTGAAGGCCACGAAGGACGGGGTGGTGCGGTTGCCCTGGTCGCTGGGGGGGGTTAGCAACGGCGAAGGGAGGGGGGGGAGGGGAGGGCCTACTTGGCGATGATTTCGATGCGGTCGTCCCGGAAAATGCCTACGCACGAGTAGGTCGTGCCGAGATCGATGCCAATGGCGGGAGACATGGCTGCGGTGTGGTTGCGGGGTGTTTGGGTATCAAAGAAGGGGTTGGTGGGGAACGAAAACAGCAAAAATGCTCACAAAAGTCAGAGACTTGGAGTGCGTGAGGCTTCGAGTCGGGCGAAATGCGTGGTATGAGGAAGCAGGCCGCAGCGAGGGCGGTGGGGGATATTTAAGTGCTGGCGGCGGAGGAAACGCAGTTTTCAAGAGAAACTTCTCGAACAGAGTGGAAGCGGCGGCCCGTGCGCACAGGCCACTCAGAAGCTTCGCGCAGCGTCGCAGTCCCACTTTTTGGATGCTGCTGGAGGCTGCTGGATGCTGCCTGACGTTTCCTTCGGGGGTCTGATTTTTCCTGCGTGCAACGCTGCCGCGCACCGCCGCCGATAGGAACAGCCTCGGGGCCGTCCTGTCTTTTGCTCTTGCTCAGGCGATGACACAATGACCCCGCCAGGTCGACGCGGTCACGTAAGCGAGCCCCTCCCATTCAGCCGCGCTGGAGCCCAAGCGGATGGCCGCAACGAGGACGCTACACAGTAGCACGGTGCTGCTGTATCTGCCAGTATACATGTCTGCTGCAAGTCATTGTGCCGGCGCCCAACGCCATGGTCCAGAGAAAGGCGGAAGGGCAGCTTTTCGATACGAACACCGCCCTCGCAGCCGTCCCCGCCCTCACGACCAGCAGGCAGCTATGAACGGACACACATCTCTCCGTGCCAGGAAACGGAACCACCATGGCCCCATCAAGTGATAAGAGCACCCCGGGCACAGCAAGATAGGAGGGGCAAGCCATAGGTGTGTTGGTACCGCTTTACGTCACGCATACGATGCGATAATGGGACCGATAGCTGAGGAGCCAGCGGTGGAAAGCATCATGCTACACGATTCCGCCTGGACGTATACGCCGGAGAGGATCATGTTGGGGAGGCAGTACGACCCGGGAGAGTTTCTCATACGTATCGGTGCAGTCCATAAGGCGAGCGTTGAGGCTCCTCTTTGGATCAGCACTCGTGGGCGGGGGCATGGCCTCCTGGATGGTCAGGAAATGACCCTCCTGCTCGATGCCAACGCGGATGCGCCCTCCATAGCCGCAGGCTCCCCGTTGCCAGCCTCCAGCTCAATTGCATCTCAGACCGTGGCAGAGGTAGTCAAAGAAAGCTCAAAGAAACCAAGCTTTCGCCAACACGGGGCGAACCAACCACGAACCGCTGACGTCATTGCGTCACTGAGCTCCTGGCTGCGCGGGGGAGCTTGGCCATCCTGGATACAGCTCCCTCCCAACGCTCCTCCAGCGCTCCCCTCTGTCCAACCCTCGTGCACCGCTGCGACAACACGCTACGTCCACAGAGCTGATTCCCTACCACCACAGCGCTGTCTACACCTCTTCGGACACGCTTCGTTCTGATCATGCTTCGCACCGGAGCTTCCCGTCTCGCCCTGCGCTCCGTCGCGGCGCCCGTCGCGGCACCTGTCGCGCGACCAGCGGGGTCTACCTTTGGTCGAGCAGCTTGTCCAGTACAGTGGACGGCCAGATACACGTCCTTGACCGCCAAACGGCCTCAGCTGGCGCCATGGGCCCAAGGGAAGCCTGGGCAAGCTGCCCTCCTCCGCCGAACCCTGGCCAGCAAGATCGACAAAAAAGCCGAGGACAAATATGCCCATGAAAAGATCAAGCCAACGCCTGAGACGGTGTCGACGACCTCATCCACCCATCCCTTGTTTTCCGAGGTGGGCGCTGAGAATCCAGAGAAAGACATCGACATGATGGCCAGTGTGAAGCATGACATGGTAGGTTGCCCCAGCAGAAGGCTATGAACATGTGCTGACCACGTCCTATGGCAGGACTTGGTCAAAGAAACCTTCGACATGTCGGCGGTGCCACGGCAAGCCTACTACATCGGCCTGGCCGGCGTCCTCCCCTATCTGGGAACGTCGCTATCCACGGTATTCTGTGCATGGGAGATCAACCATTCGGTCGGGGGCCTTGGTTCTGTCATGTCCGCGCAGACGGCAGAGACGCTGCTTCACATTCTGGAGCCCCTGCAGGTCGGCTACGGGGCTGTGGTAAGTTGCGAATGGCTTCACGTGCGCAAGCGAGAACTGAGCTGTGCTAGATCCTATCTTTCCTCGGCGCGATTCACTGGGGCCTCGAGTTTGCAGGCTATGGTGGACAGCATGGCTACAAGCGCTATGCCATTGGCGTTCTTACGCCTGCCGTGGCATGGCCGACTTTGCTGATGCCCATCGAATACGCACTCATCTCGCAATTCGCCGCCTTCACCATGCTCTACTACGTCGATACGCGTACTACATATCGAGGATGGACGCCCCCCTGGTACGCCATCTATCGCTTTGTATTGACCTTCATCGTGGGCGCCAGTATCGTGGTCAGTCTCATCGGAAGAGGGGAGGTCAACAGCAGGGTCTCGAGAGCGCCTGGGGCGGTCGACAAGATCACCGCGCTGAGAGAGGCGTCGCAAGAAACCCTAGTGCGGGAAGAGGAAGCTGTCCGCACGAAGAAGGCAGCAGCGGCCGCCAGCGCAGAGAATGATACGGAGGCAGACACAAATAAGGAGGAAGAGAAAGACGAGGACAAGAAGGAATAAGAGCAAGGTACGTCGGGCAGCAAAGGCATGCCATCGAGAGGTGTGAATTTCTGCAATGGATCCGACACGATGGGAAGGCGTTTGCTTTCTTGAGCGGTTCAATGTACTAGTTCGCTATCGGTTTCGTTATCGGTTTCCTATTTCTATAGTGAGCAGGGGCTGCTTTCCAGTTTGTCCGGCCTATGGCATGTTTTTGCCCCTCTTGTACTCCAATATGTATAACGTACCCTTGATGTCCAAAAGTACAATCACACGTCAAAAGTTGTAAACCCCCATGGCCTGTGCGCGAAAATCGCATCGCACCCACATTTGCGCGCTCAATTGTACTCCACAACGCCTATATACACCAATATTTTGCTTGGATGTGATCAAGCAGGTATCAATACTTTGTTTGCCAGCTTTTTGCCTTCCTGCAGGCCGCTATTCGGCGTGGCATGCTTAGGATGAGTGCCTTAATGAGGCGCCCAGGGATGCTACGCCAACACTTTTTCAAGGCACTACAAAACCCATCCTACTCTTGAGCGCTGCTGTAATTGTTGTATTGTGGATAGTGTTTAAAGACAAGTTTTTTAAGCACCTACTAGAGGTGCTCGATTAGGTTAAGAACAGGTGAGTAGAGTGGCCAGTTAATAGTTGTGATGTCTGCTCAGCTATAAACTCCCTCACAACGTGCGCAGTGTGTATGCGCGCGTTGTCCCGCATAAACAGGTGTTGACAGCAATAGTGAGGTAATAAGCCTTTGCGCAGAGTCTCTATATAGCTTTAAGCACTGTACCCACCTCTTGGAGGCTTAGGTTCACAATCCATAATAATTAGTTTACTCTGCCTAGGTATACCCCTTTTATCCAGCCATATGCAGCCCCACACCATCCTCGCAGGCTGACAACTTGTTAGCACCTCTGTGATTATCCTGTAATCCTGTTTCTTGTTGTCGTGCATAAAAGCCCACTCTTGTGTATACCCTGCGCCCTTTTAAACTAAGCACTTGTCTAAGAACTTAATTCGCCTCTACCTCTAGTTATAGTGTTGATACTTCCTGCAGAACGCAACGCGTAGTCTAGCTCATGCGTGCGTTAATTTAGGTTGTTTTTTAAAGCAGCGTTTGGTTAACCCACGTCTCTTGAGCACCCTATACAGTGTAGAGGTGCTAGGTGGCTTTAAAGGGGTCCCATCCAGGGCATAGACCTAAGCAACTTTGGCGAACTCTAAGTACTCAACCTTAGGAGTAGCGCGTGCTTTGCGAAATATCAACTTCTTTGTACAATCTGATAGAATAGGAGGACGCCCGCTTTGAGGTTTTTCTTGCGTTGTTGCGGTGTTGGTGTAGGTGCGTGTGGTGCTCCTGCCAAATTCCTCCATCAACTCTGAGACTGACTATCCACACGCACGCTTCGTAATGATGCGCAGCCGCTGGTCTGGGGTTAAATTAGGTCCTCGGCGCGAATTTCCTGTAATTTCTGTACCAAATTGACGACGTTGCGACATTGTATAGGTAGGTTGAAAGTGAGGTGTTGAAATGTTGAAGTTCCGAGATGTGGGGTAGGGTTTAAAACTTTTGACCTAGTACTGTATAATAGTATCGTATATTGTTTGCCATTTCGTTCTCGCACGATGGAGCCATGTACTGCGTGGTATCACCGCTAACGCGAACTGGTACGGTTTTCTACCAAAGTCTACTATATAAGTAGGGAGCAGAACTTAGTTTTGCTGAGTGCCGCGGTATCCGCCTGCAGGCCCGAAATGCTCAAGTCTTGTTGTATCTGCCAGGAAGTATGTTGACAAAACGCCTTGCTCCTGCTGTGAAGAATGACGGACATTGGTTTTGGTGTACATTGCATGGAATACTTCCAATGAAATTGAATGCTTGCGGACGCCGGATGAATTGCGCCCGAGGTAGCGAGCTAGCTCGTTGGCAAGGCTGTGCGGACTTTCCTTTTTCCTACGACTACCAAACGCTACGAGGGCAAAAGGCTCCGTTTCGACCAACAGAGCTGTATGGATCTGGCTGCAAAGCCTACAGAGAGTGAGTAACTATACAACGTTCGTGTTGGTAGGCAATAGAAGCTGCTTTCGAGTGCGAGGAGAGGTGGTGACTAGAATCGAGTTATGCGTGTAAAACCCGCACGATCGTGAGGATGGCATGCCTTTTTGCGCCCCCATAGTCCATAGCGAATGCAGGACGCACATGACCGGGAGGCGGCTGGGCGTCCATGCATGAACGGACTCCAAGGCCCAAAGTTCCCCTCCTGCGTCCCCCGCCTTCCAGTAAACACTCTGCGTCACTTCGAGACAACGCAAGAATCCTTCCCAAAGTCGCGTGTCGATCGCGCTCTCTCCCTCCCCCACAATATGATCCCATCAACAACACTTTGCCGTCCACTATTTCAATCCTTCTTCTTCACCCCATAACTTCTCAGCCGATTTCGCACGTGAACCGAGGTTTCGGAAGGAACGCTGCACCACGTTTCTGCACCACGCGCGCTGCCTACAGCTTTGGCTCCCTCCGGGAATATTACTTCCGCAGTAGAAAGAATAAGTCCGGGCACTGGGAAAGAAAGAGAAGCGGAAGAGACGACATGGCGGCCGAAAAGAGGCCCGCGACCACCTGGGACGAACCACAGCCCATCCCCAAGGAACACACGACAGACGGCGGCGCGGGATCCCAGCTGGACGAAAATAAATTGAAAAAGTTTTACATTGGCTCCATCGACCAGGGTACGACCAGTACGCGGTTCATCATATTCGACGGCACCGGAGAACCCGTCGCACAGCATCAAATCGAGTTCCATCAAAAGTATCCTCAATCAGGGTGAGTACCAAGCTGTGGCTGCCGTGTATCATACTGAGTGGACGCAGATGGCATGAACATGACCCCCAGGAACTAATAACATCCGTCGAGCAATGCATAGAGGGAGCTACAAGGCTTTTTATAGACCAGGGTCATGATATATCAGACATCAAAGCCGTGGGCATCACCAACCAGCGCGAAACCACGGTTGTGTGGGACACCAACACCGGCGAACCACTGCACAATGCGATTGCATGGCCAGATACCAGGACCAAGGGCTTGGTGCGCGAGCTCAAGGCCAGAGAGGGCGCCGATGAGCTGCATGACATATGCGGGCTGCCCCTCTCGACCTATCCGTCATCGGTCAAGCTCCTATGGCTGCTCAGGAATGTGGATGCCGTTCGCGACGCGTACGAAGAGGGCCACTTATCGTTTGGGACCGTGGACACGTGGCTGCTGTACAAGCTGAACGGAGGGAAGGAGAGGGACGTTCATGTCACCGACGCCACCAATGCCTCCAGGACCATGTTCATGAACCTCCATACCGTGCAATACGACGCCAGACTCTTGCGGTTCTTCGGCCTGGATCGCAGCAAGATCACCCTGCCCAAGATTGTGCCCTCGTCGTCCCCAGACGCCTTTGGAAGCGTGGCCTCGGGTCCGCTCAAAGGAATTCGGATCGCAGGATGCCTGGGAGATCAATCGGCAGCGTTGGTTGGTCAGCAAGGCTTCTCGCCGGGTTCTGCAAAGAATACATACGGGACAGGGTGCTTCCTTTTGTACAACGTGGGCGAGAAACCGGTGCTGTCCACGCATGGCCTCCTCGCCACGGTGGCCTACGACTTTGGAGGTAAGCGCAAGCCCGTCTATGCGCTGGAAGGCAGCATCGCCGTGGCGGGAAGTGGCGTCAAGTTTTTGATGAACAATCTTGGCTTCATCACACACTCGCACAAGATCAGTGACCTTGCGGCGAGTGTGGACGACAATGGGGGCTGTGTCTTCGTGACAGCATTCAGCGGCCTCTTCGCCCCGTACTGGATTGATGATGCCAAAGGCACTATATTTGGAATAACCCAACATACTGAGCGGGGCCATATCGCTCGTGCAACACTAGAAGCAACCTGCTTCCAGACCAAGGCTATCCTCGACGCCATGGAACTTGACAGCGGCCACAAGCTGGCCGAGCTTGCTGTGGACGGGGGCATGAGCAATTCCAATCTCTGTATGCAGGTAAGTCGCCCACAACCTGTTCTCAGCCCCGGTTGGGAAAGCTTGTCGCTGACCCTCTTACTATAAGACACAAGCAGACCTCATCGGTATTCCGGTAGATCGCCCGGCTATGCGCGAGACCACGTCATTGGGGGCTGCCATTGCTGCAGGCTTTGCCGTCGGAATATGGCAGGAATTTGACGAGTTAAAAGAAATCAACCAAAAGGGCCGCATGATCTTCCAGCCGAGCATCTCCAAGGAGGAGAGCGCTAAGATGTTCAACAAGTGGGAACGAGCTGTGAAAATGTGTCGGGGTTGGCTCGCCACGGACGAAGCGAATGGGGAGGGAGATTTCTGATATATCAATAATGGACTTGTTATATACCCGCAAATGGCTGCCTGCGTTTTTCTCTATTGGCCTCTCTCTTCTCCCTTATACCCTGCCGATAACGTCCTCATACGAGAGCGTGATACTTTCTGACATGAGTGGAAAACGGCTGCAGTTCCAGGCGAGAGGAGGGTGGCGACCGCCAGATAGTGGTTACCGAGAAACACCTCTATGACATGCTGGGACGTTCACGGTCCTGCATCCATCTCTATACATCCTGACCTTTCTCCAGGTAATAAAAATCGGCTGATATAGCCCCCCTCGAGTCTTCTGCTTCTGACGAGAAGGATCTCCATGCAATGCGGGGCAGGCCAGACAGTTCGGCGTCAAGCACACTTTGGGGGGTTCTTCCAACAGGATTTCCTATTAGCGTTCGTTATCTTCCATGTTGCATCCCCGCCGCTTCAGGCTGAATCTTCCAGCGTCCCTGGCCAGAAGTTGTCAATAATATTATTACGGAAACTGCCATGTCGTTCGATCCGCCTTCTGGACGCGGCCAGTCAGAACGAGGGTCTGCCTGCTCAGCTGACCAGGCCTGCGGAGGTAGGGGGACTATTTGGTCAGTGTCTACATGTCACGATTGGCCGGCTGATGTACTGAAGCAACCACACCTTTGGCTCGAGCATCAACATGAAGCTTCTGCTGCGAGCAACCCGGGCCTGAGCACATCTTGGCGGAGTGAGGAGACTTGCGCGCTGGGTGGACGATCGTGGATAGGAACCCCAATCGAGTCGACGGAGAAGAGCTCAGGAGGCGTGGGGGGGCGGTGTAGGGGAGGTGCTCCAACCTACTCACCCTAGATTTACACACCACCAACTTCTGAGCATCTCACCATGCAGCGTCTCTGCGGCGTTTGCTTCTTACCTCAACGTAGGAGATGATGTGCTCTAGATGCGGTAGGTTGATGCAGACAACGCGGCCTCTCCGCATGACCAGCGACTACTCCTACCGCTGCATTCCTCGATCTCATCGACCAGCGTTAACTGGAAAGGGACGGCTACATAAACGCAGCCCAGGAGGCGTGAGAATAAAGACTCGATCCCTCGGCACCAGAACCATGGTTGGGCATGCGCTTTTCACGGACCCTCTGCTCCTGTCATTTTATTTCGGCATTTTGCCGTGGCTTGGTGCAGAAAGTGACTCTTGCCGTGCAGAAATCCGAGGGCGTGGTCGTGCTATACGAATATATAGGATATCAATGAAGCCCGAGCGAACCGCGATGCTAGACGTTCTCATGCTGCTGCGCGTTGCCTCTCCTCGCCCGGACGTGCCCGCCACGCGGCGTATATTGGACGCGCTGAGGAGCTTGGTCGAGTATATCTACCCCGAGCATTAAGCAACCGTGAGGGGAATCCCCAAATCCAGAGCGCAGGAGTCGGGGTGAGCGCGCAATTTGTCTCGGAACCGACCCGGCAAAGACCAACCTGATGCTGACTCCTCTGCGATGGTGAGGTGGTGGTGGTGGCCCGCCACACTTCGAGAAGCGCAGGCCATGTTCTGTTCTGCAGGCGCCCGTTTCTCGCGGTGCGGAATCACGAATTGCGCAACCGCCTCCCGGCGGGTGTTCCTGTGGCTCCCGCGCACATCTCGGGTCACGGGGTCGGCGCAGGATCGCGGTAGCTCGGCGACGGGACAACCAGGTCGAGATGTGACTGCGTGAGGTGTGATGGCGCGCGCAGACGACACCGGCTTGAATCAGCAGCGCTCTGGCGGGTGTGGGTATGTGTAGGTTAATAGGTGCGTTAAGAGGGAAGCCGCATGGCCGTTTTGGCCGCTTAAACGGCCTGCAGGTTGTCTGGGAAGTGAATGGGTCCTCCCAGACATTGGATGCTTGGAGAGCCTCACCCGCTAGCCAGGGCGTGCAAGACCCACAGCGATGCACCACTG
Organism: Beverwykella pulmonaria; assembly: GCA_001599595.1. Taxonomy (NCBI): domain Eukaryota; kingdom Fungi; phylum Ascomycota; class Dothideomycetes; order Pleosporales; family Melanommataceae; genus Beverwykella; species Beverwykella pulmonaria. The sequence continues at coordinate 4,314,964 of BCHH01000003.1, forward strand.
CAGCCATGCCACGCCCCAGCTCATGTGGAACCGTGGCGCAGATCAGCCCGCCCTGCAACTGGGTGAATTGTCTGGCAAGTGGGAAGGCTGCGGAGGCTTGGATGGGGCAAGCTAACAGCGAGGCGAGATGATGGCACCATCCGCATCCCACCCCCAGAACCCTCCCTCCATTGGCGGCCCTGTCACACTGCCCTCCAGCACTCTCCGCCCGGACACATTTCTTTACACCCAGACCCCAAGCACCTTAATAGTAGCCACTCCCTGCACCGCACCCTTCGGGCTATGCCAACTATCAGCACCTCGCCAGAAACGGAACGACTTCAAACAATGCCTCCACTTTCTCAGATGCTCGACCAGTCGGGCGTCCGGGTCCGCTCACAGTCAGTGCTGAGTAATTAGATCAATTGCCTTGCTGCATCGTTGCAGGACCAGCTCTGAGAGGGCCCCATTACACGGTTCACTGTACATGGGGGGATGGGGGGGTACCTTATTTGCTTCTGCTTCTACTGCTGTGCGGAACTATATTATGCGGGCGGGCCGACGCGCATTTATCGATCATTTTTTAAAAAGAAACTCCCAAGCCAAACTGCCAGCCAGTCATCTTTACCTGCACATCTGATAAAAAAAAATCCTTTTGCCTCCATCCAAGACCATCACCGCCCCGCAATCCTTCCTCTCCGGAATGTGTGATTATACCCAAGTACACTACAAGTGCACTCACCTTCGCTATACCGTTCGAGCTTGGTGTACAAAGTACCAGGAGACACATAAGAGATGTCCCGCCAATGTGGTTGCTATGTGAGAAAAAGCGTGCAATTCGGCTTGATGCGGACAGACACTGACAAGTACCTGCAGAGAATACCGGCTTGACGAGTACTGTGGTTCGTTTTGCTCCCAAAAACTCCTATCCACTCTCCGCACTGGGTCTGACTTCTCACATAAGGTGACTGCAAGAGCTCTGCGGGCAGAGCTGCAAAGTGACCTGATCAATATCCATTCACATGTTGCTCAACGCTTCGAATTCATCATCGATATTTTTATTGTTTCCACTACTGTACTTTTCAGCAAGGCGCACACGGGAACGGAAAGGAAGAGCATCATAATACCCCTTGGAAAAGTTTTTTGTAGTCGAATGTATCACAAAGTCTTTCGTTGTCGTTTCCGTTTCTGCATGCCTTGGTGTCCGACGTCTGGCGGCGCCGCCATCTTTGATCGCTAATGTGCGGCGCTCAGCCTCGACGTCCCTCACTGGCTCGATTCTCCTGCAGCCGGCATGGTTCTTGCAGCATCTTCGACAACCTCATCTCTCGGCCTCACAACACGCAAGTACCTGCGTCCACAAACGGCCGGACGTGCCACGCGCATGCGGTGCGCTTCGAAGGCTTGGGGAAGTGCAGATGGAAACTGTTGCTGTTGCACGCAGAGGACAGAGCTGACACGGCAGCACGTCCCTACAGCATGTTACCAAACAAGAAAAAGCCAACCGCCTCGGCCACGATTTCAACAGCTGGACCTCGCAATGCTTCAGCTGCTCCCGTCGGAAAGCACAGTATCCGCCTGCATCAGTACGACAGCCGTCATCTCGTATTTGCAATTGCGAGCTTTCAGCACACAGGTGGCCTGGAAGAAATTTCCGTTGGTCCTCGAGCAGCACACCCTCTTTGATCGCGTGCATAAGCCTTCCGTCCGCAATCCGTGTACAACTGTAGCGAGGGTTATAATGCACGCTGCATCATCAGCACGCCATCATGCATTCGCTAATTCCTCCTTGTCGCCTTCCGACTATGGCCAAAATGCAAAAGTGTAGCAGAATCCATGTAATATGAGATGCAAATTCAACGTATCCAGTACTTGAACTGGGATAGTCAACCACAGGGCGGTCAAAATTTTGCCAACTTCGGACTGACTCCGCTATCATCGCACACGAAACTCACCGTATTTCCCGCAACCGAATCGTGGATATTGTGCTCAAAACTTGGGCCTTTGGGACAAGAATACTAAAGTAGCCATGTTTTGAAGGCATGCCCGTGCGAACCTTTCCTATCTCCACACGCCTCAGGTAGAGAAGGCCAGTCCAGCTCAGAAGTCGGAGGGTGTAGAGACCTTGCAACACAGGGAATAATTGAACAGCCAGCTCTACCATATCGCCAAGGGCTTGTTGGACAATGCACACATACCATGCATGGCTTCGGGGCGACCATGCATGACGTTCCCACGTGGCACAAAAGAGATCTTGGGAGGAATTTTCCTTTTCAGCTCACCGTTTAGGACACAGCGGGCCGCTCTCGGCGTAGCCCCACCGGCGATCGGGAAGGATGCGTGCGGTAGCCTCAAGGAGATATAGCATTGCGTGTTATCGATTCGAAACTGTGACGGCGCGCTTTGGAAGCCTTCTGGAACAGGACCCTACGGCCGATGGCCTGAGTTTGAAATACCACATAAGCTGCCTCGTACTCGACCACGAATCGAGAATATTGGTCTCCATAGAAAGACTGGGCACCATCATGGCGTGAGGAAGCTCGGGGAGGCTCCCGCGCCGTGATGTGGCTATGGCCGAGTATTTCCGTACGAGTGGCCCACCGAAACGGCTTCGGTACCAGAAATGGATACCGTACGGCAGTCATTTGCTTATGGTATTGCTCGTGCTTCGGCTCTTCTGACGAAGGAAGGATCAAGACTAAAAAAAATTATAAAAAAAAACGCCTGGTAATTCGTACAGCCCCCATGCAGTTTTAGAGGTACAACAAGGTTTATGTCTCGGTCTTGCCAAGTTCAGCATTTTCCCAATTCCATCCAATAGCGGCGTCCCAACTATAATAATGTTGCTTCGGTCACATGGCGAATACTGATAGCTGACGGTCTCGGTTGGCGAATTCGACGAATACGTTTCTGCGATAGCGCCAAGTCAGGGAACATTTTTCTGTAGGAAACTTTAGCCACGCGACGTCTTAGCCTTGTAGATTGCCAGGCACTCTGCTCACCCTGCCCTCGTTACCAACGATGTTCCCTGCAACCGCCTCAAGTCTGAGTTTGTGCTCGCATGTCGACGGTCGTGAGGACGGAGTCGGGGCAGCGGGAAGGTGGGCGTAGTTTCGAGCCACAGCCAGACGGAGTCCTCGGATGATTCAGAACAGCTTGTGAAGGCGAAGACCTCATCCTATCTCTGACACCGGACGACTTGCAGGCTCTTTTTACCCGCTCAAACGTCAGCTGGAGCCTCGCGGACGTCTATTCCGCAACTCTCGTACAGCTCCACCCGCCTAGTAGCTTGATCATAACCACGTGTGAGTCTGAGCGGAATCAAGGGTTGGTGTTTCCCTGCTCTCCCGCCCCACCAAGCTGCGTCAGAGGTTCTCATGAAAGGTGAAAATGATCAGGCTAGCTCTGAGAAGACCGGCTGTGTCTGCCGAAAGCGGGTTTGTTATCGCATAGGGCGGAGCGAGTCGTGGACGCAAGAGTAGTGGAGGGTTACGAATTTGCGCTCTTGACATGTACCGATATGCAACAAGGATGATGTGGCGAACGAATCCAGCGTTTTGAGCCCTTCCTCTCATCTCCTGACAGCCATACCGGCCGTATCTCCACATGATCCTCGCCGGACATGCCGGCACTTCTGTTCAGCCGTGCTCAGCTGCTAGCGGCACTTTCAAGCCCGGTAAAACGTGTTTCGGCAGTTTACCCGAAATGCAGTGTCGTCCTCGGACCGCAGATGGCTTTGATCAGCTGATCAGCCTGCACTTTTCCTCCTTCAGAGTATTGTCATGCAGGCCGCAAAGAAGGCCGTTTCGTATATTGCAAATGCCAGCGCCTTGGGATTGCTCGGGTCGGCCCGAGCTGTCAAAAGAAAAGAGCGATTTGAGGTATAGAGGCAAAGGCAAACTTATATTGGGCCATTGGTGGGCAATCCGTCGAGGAATCGCTCGGGCTCTTCGTCTTCACATCAACGAGCCGATTGCAGCATCCAAACGGCCCGCAAAGCGGCCTGGAGAAGACGGATAAGTGGAGGACTGGACAACCATGTTTCAGAATGTTCCGACAAGGTGGTCTGAATTATTGCTGCCCCTCGTCCATGCTTTAGTGACGTAGTTGCTTGCTAACCATGGCATCTAGAAGGTCGGCCGGTCGAAACTTTAAAACTTTCCATTCACGCGGACTCAGCTCCGCCATCACTGTCGCGGCCAATGACGATGACATCTGACTTGTCTGCATCAGAAACATCCATTCGGAACACGGACTCTGCCCTCCGTTGAAACGCACGCGCTGACTGGATCGTGGACCAAATATATGACTTGCATATAGTAGTATACAGGAGTCAATGCAGACTCTAGACGGCCTGTTCCTGTGTGGCTGCTTCTACTTCAGAAAATTCCTACCAACATCTTTCATCGGCGACTCGAACTTTCTCTTGCCGCCGACTCCATCCATATCCAGTGCCCAGCAAAATATCAACCTAACATCAAACCGCATAATGTGTATTGTCGAGTATCGCCGAAGCTAGGCGACTCCTTTCGGTAGCCCACACTCGCACTCATGCGGCAAAAAGTCCAGATGCCCAAGCTCTCCTTCCTAACTTACGGTTTATATAGGTATTCGGTCCTTTCTCCCACACTCCGACCTCTCCCGGAAACTCAAAACTTGCGGCTGACGCTCCGTCTTTCCCTCAATCCGCGTTTCCCGCAACCTTGATGCTGGATGTCAGGGCTGCTTGGGTGATAAGTTTAGGATTCCGTGGTAGGCAGATCTCAGGGACTGGTGTCAGTATGGGTTCTTGTCAAATGTTATTCGAGACCGCTTGGCCTCCTCTATGTGCGTTGCGAATCCCAAGTTTGAGTATCTGACCTGCGGCCCGAATAATAATGCAAGGGATAGAGATGGGTAGAGGGGTTTTAACGGAGAATGTTACAGCATGGCTGCCCTTGCGCTGCGGCAGGAACCGCGATATGCTTGCTGAACATCCTGTGGCGATAACGGGAGCATTTACAGAAGACATGCGATTTGGAATTGGTTGACGAGCAGAGAGAGCTCATAATTGTGATATTACAAAAAGGTAACCAATCATCGCCATGCATCAAAGGCTTTTACTAGTAAATCCTCTGATTCGCTAGATTATATGTGCACGTGATAAGACCAAAATTTGGCTCGAATTCGGAACCTGGGATGGCCCCCTAGCAAAACAAAAGTTGCCACCATCATGGCCTCGCTCGAAGACACCTCTCAGGTGGATAATCGCTTTTATGTCCTCATCACCGGCGCAAACAGGCATAAAGAACCCTTCAATTGCGCGCCTACACAATTCGCTGACCTTTCCGCAGCGGTCTCGGTCTCGGAATTGGGTGTCGCTTGATCGACGAATTCCTCCAAACACGACCCCAATCCGAGTCCCTCGTCCTCATCATAACTACGCGTGACAAACTGAAGGGCGATGCGACTGTCGAGCAATTACACAAACACCTCCAGAAGTCATGTTGCAAGCTCGCACAGAAGACGCCAGGCATGTCCGCAGTGTTGCAGCAACGCGTCCACTTTCGACAAGAGATCCTTGACTTGCTGAGCCTGATCTCGGTCCAGACTCTTTCGAAGAGGCTGAGAGAAACAACGCCGAAGCTTGACGTCGTCATATGCAACGCGGGCATCGGAGGCTGGGTGGGCTTGAATTGGGGTAAAGCGGTGTGGTCAATTCTCACAAATTGGGCGAACTCGGTTACCTGGCCTGAATTCAAAATATCTGGTGTTGGATGGGTCACGAAGCCACAGATACCGACCTTCAAGAACGGCAAGACGGTTGACGAACCCCCGCTGGGAGAAGTCTTCTGCGCCAATTTCTTCGGGCACTATCTCCTTGGGCACTACCTTGCCCCGCTGCTTGCGAGACACACCGAAAGCGAACAGACAAAAGGCAGACTAATATGGGTCAGTAGCTTAGAGGGGTACACGCATTCTCTCGACATCGACGACATTCAGGGCATTAAGGCAGAGGAGGCATACATGTCTACGAAGCGCTTGACCGACATCATGGGCATCACATCGACCTTACCCTGTACAGCTTCGGCGACCGACCAGTATCTCGATCACTCCAACTCCTCCGAAAACATCACCAAGCCCCGAATCTACGTCGCGCATCCCGGCATCTGCGGAACATCCATCTTCCCCCTGAACTTGGTGCTCGAATACTGCATGCTCTTCGCATTCTACATGGCGCGCTGGCTCGGAAGTCAATGGCACCCCATCACGGCCGAGAAAGGTGCCTGTGCAATGGTCTGGCTTGCACTCGCAAGACAGAGCACACTCGATACAATGGAGGAGCGGGAGGGCGTGGGCAAGTGGGGCAGCGCAACCGACTTTTGGGGGAACGAACGGGTCGAGCGGACAGAAGTAGAGGGCTGGGGATGGGGCGGCACACTTGGGGATAAGAGGAAGCGGAAGGGCAGGAGTCCGTATGCTAAGAACTTGACGCAGAAAGAGAGAGACGCGTTTGAGGAGACGGGAAAGACCTGTTGGATCGAGATGGAGAGGCTCCGCATCGAATGGGAGAAGAGGCTCGATGACGCGGGCGTGGGTGTCAAGATGGAGTAATTCTGTATACTGTGTGCATGAGTAGTACGATGAGTGATGACGTGTGACCGTACGCGTTAGGCATCGTGCGACGTGCGGTGGGCGGTGGCTACATGTTGGAAACATGGGTAACGCTATCACAACGATCGGCCGGCAGGCAGAGTAAAACCCAGGATATGGGAGACGGCATCTCGGCGGTAAATAGCAGACGTACACGGGCGTCTATATATCCTAATATTTATAGTATATTTGTGTCGCGCGGATTCCTACCCGCCGCGAATCCTCATGCATGCCAGTTCCGTCCGAAGTTACGTAATAGACGGGTGGTCGCATGTAGTCTATCCAACTTGAACTGTGCCTGAAGACGATCCAGTAAGAGCTTTGGGCTCGTTGTATATTCCCATGGTCCCTAGACTGTGAACACAATGCCTCGCGTACCGACCTCGGGGGCTGAATATCGGCGGGCATGCGCTGTTGGACGCCGTCACGGTGGTTCGTGGGATTGAGTCGGCAGTTGGGAGGTCTGCCGGCAGGTGAGCCCGAGGCGTCCGTGCAGGAGTATTACGCAGATCTACACTCTATTGGGTTGTGCCTTTGTCTGCCAGCAGCATTTCTACAGATAATCGAATTCTGCCTGGATCCCTTTCTAGCAGACTTCAGCAACTATCGCCATTCTTCGGTTGACACGCAGCCATCATTTTGACGTATCCAGCTAGCTCGCTAATAGAGGCGTACATTTTAGCGAGCCAGCTGATTTCAACGGCCAGCTAGACCTGGACACCATGATCTTCTCTTCAGTTGACGAGGGAGGACGAATTCGCCCTCTTTGCCAAACTCGGATCAGAGTGACGTCTCTTTACCTTCAGTGCTATAAAATCCGACGAAATGACTTCCCCCCAGGACGAGATTACGACGTTTGCAGGGTTCGGAAGTTGGATGTCAACGTTCACACCTCAAGGTGGTGGAAATCAAGGTGCCATAGAATTGGACGCGGGTACTACAAACAAAGATACATCTCCCAGTGTCTTCGAATTACCAGGTGAAGACGCCCAGAAACATGGGCCTCCTGTATATGTTCCAGAGCCACTTCCAGTCCACGCTCCCGAGCCCCGACCACCGCTGCCAACCCATATATCTCGGAAGAGCGTTTCCAAGGATCCGCATCCCATCATCCAAGAGATGCAAGATCCTCCAAGTGTCATCCATTTGCATGGAATACAAGCAGGTGGAGCACGTGGCGCCCTTTTAGACACTGTACAGGTCTCATCTTTTGGCTTTTTATCCGACATTAACACATGTCTTCGAAATAAAAGCGCTGGTAAGACTCTGGAAAGGAACTGAAAGTCTATATCTAACTTCTTCTAAAGGATATATTCCACCTGTCGCGTTCATGTCCCAAACAGGAAAATGCCTTCCGCTTTCAACAACTCTTGACCGAGACGAGGCACCTTGGCCGGTTCTCGTGACAACAGGAAGATCTTGTTACGATCCAGAAGCCGGCCTTCGAATCCACGTTGATGAGTCATTCTCGTCATTTATGTCTAGACTGCAGCTCTCGGTCAAGTGCGTGGACTCTTACATCTCAATCAACGACGGGGACCTCAAAATAGCCTTTCATCGGACATTGCGGGTTCCAGAAGACGGTCGGGTACACTTACTGCCTGCTGACTTCGGTCGCTTCCCAGTCCAGAGCCTAGCAGCATATTCAAAGAAGCTGCTATTGTCGGATAATCCGAGTTTGATTGACATGACGAAGAAGTCTGGTGTGTTCTTCCCAATTTTCCAACGCGAGGCCCTTTGGATATCGTTCCAGGCACCAAAAGGTTCAGAGTTCGCAATACGAGTGTTCGTAGGCGGCGTCAATGTGATCTCAGGAAGAAAATGGGATGCAGCAAGCCAGCTAGGAAGAGAGAAGGAGCAAGATTACATTATCGTGCCACAGCAAAAACACCTGGATGGGATTGCTGTCGGCGATGGGATCGTCAGACAATTTGTTGCCATGCCTATTGGAACAGGATACTCGATCGAGAAGCAGATTACCGGCAAGGAAACCATAGGAGGTGTACAGCTAGAGATAACCCCCATGTCACCCAAGGTGAAGTTGTTTTTTTCCAATGGAGCGGAGATTGCATATGAAAGGGAGAAGTTTCCAAAAATGGTCACCCCAAAATATTACGGCCTCAACTCAGGAACTGACATCATGTTACGAAGCTGGGATTCGGGACAACCTTGTATCGGAGGCAAAGTCCAGAAAGAGCAAAAGAAATTGCTTCGAGAACTGGTTGGGCGAACTCCAAATGGTATCACGTCTCTCACGGCTCTCTATAACGTCAAACTCCGCATCACAGTACATGGAAAGCTCCGGAAGCACAAGATACAGACTGTCGAATTCTCACCGTTCACCACACTCGCCGAAGTTGCAAAGGCTACACGATTCAAGGACAGTAATTTGGCTTCGTACAATTTCTTTCGAGGCCGTCAAGCACTTCCCGCAACAGCAAAATTGCTGGATCATGATATATATCGAGATCCAGCAATTACAGCTAAGAAAAAGACCACTGCGGATGTTGGATCTGAATATGAGCCATACGGTGTCAGACCCGGCTTTATACCCCCAGGGGATCAATACTCAACGTCTCCAATGAATTTTAGGTCAGATAATGAACCAGTAGACGGAAGCGGGTCTCCCTCCTATCCTTCTGATACGTACTTGGAGCTTCCGTATCAACAGTCCCAGGCTGCTACATCACCTCACCCCTCGCTATATGATAACTCCGTATCTCCAATGTATTCTCCACATTCTACCTCTTTGCCATATCCGCCCATGCCCCCAACCCGGTCGTCTCCGGCTGATGCTCCCACGGTATCTCCCTCAATCCAACAGCTTGCACCGGCACGTACTCCATCAACTGCACCATTGCAACCGCAACCTGCTTCGAATGTCCCTGTAGCATCTTCAGAGGCGTCGCAACAACTGCCTTACCGCTCAGCGTCGACAGCGCCTTCATCCACAAGCTATGGAAGTCCCGCTTATTCTCAGCTTCAGCAGTCGGCATTTGCTCCGAGGTCATCTGCAATTCCGGCTGCTACCCAAAAGAATTCTGAGGCCGATTACATCCCGTACCGTGTTCGGTGCGCGTCCACACCTGCTCCATCGATACCGAGCGCAACTGAGGATTTTGGAGCAGCCAATGTCCAATCGTGGGCTTCCTCGCCTGCCTCTCCAATGTTTCCATCTGCATCCACCACACCCAGCTCCCCTACGTCTCCATCGGTACCATCAGCCACCCGACGGGGAGCTTATACACAGCAGTCTCCCCCACCGCAGCGGCCCGCAACACAGCAGAAGCCTCAACGTTCGCAGCCTGTGCAAGAATCATGGGCAATGGGGCTCGCAGCCGGCGGCCGCATTCGCCAAGAAATTCGTCGAGACGACGACATCTATCGACTCCAAAGCCTGAACAATGCCGCCACCAGCTTAATCAGCGTCCAGCTCATCAATTCTGTCGCCTATGAAGCCATCACAGGCATGGTTTGCGCTCCAACCCCAATCACAATGAGAGAGTACGTAAAGGCCGGTATCCCTTGGTTCGATACGTATAAAAACCGCACTGCATCAACAGCCGGTGCCATCAACTTTGCAGGCATAAAAAGCGTATCGGGGATCGATTATGACAAAGGATTTGATGCTGATACTTCTGTCGCTGCTTCCATGAATGTTGCTTGCACTGTATGTCGGCGTAATTTTTGTGACTGCATTTTACGTCCGTGCAATCACTCTTTCTGCGCCGAGTGTATTCGAACGCACATGCAGCGACAAGATTGGGGTCCGGGAGGGCGGAAGACGGAATGTGCTGTGTGTACTACGGTTGCGACGCAGATGCTGGGATTCTCAGCACCGATGGCTTTACCTGGAATGGAAGTGGACTTGCCAGACGTCAAGGCGCCTGCGCATGTGGTGGTGCTAGCGGGCAGTTTAGAGAAGAATGTGTTCGAGCTAGCATAAGATCGTAACCTTTTTGTGAAATGTCAATGGTTGCGATTCGGAGAGCAAAATGATGAGTAGGGAAGGACTGCTAGAGTATTCAGTTCTGTAATGCAGATATCCAATGTATTCGACAATGATAAAGGAAGTGACTCAAGTTCTTTGCGCTCCTGTTATGCACACTGCTGCAGCTAACATGCCCATTCTTCGGTTGACACACGGGCACCATTTTGGCGTGCATCGACCATGGAAACATTGTTCCGCACACAAATCTCGCCTCTCTTCTGGATTCTGAAACATGTGATGTGATGGTCTCAGCTCGTACCGGAGGAGAGATAAAGGATCTGAAACATTCATTTACTCATTCTCGCGAATTGGGTGCGGGCAGCAATAACCGCAATTTTCACCTCCGGACGCGCTACGGGACGCCTTTCGGACCTGTCGACGCACTACAAGGAACGGCGTGCGCCTGGCGATAGAAGGAGATGTGCTCTACTCGCGTCCCAAGTACGCGCTCTTTGTTGGCTGTCTTGGGAGTAGAACAAAGCGTAGAACAAAGGAGAGGTCCGGGACTGGGAATATGTCTGGCAATCTACCACCTGGCACAGCAGATAGGGCACAGCAGCAGCGCAGACCATGATTGATTCTTTTCCGCCTGTAGTCACAATCCGCCACCTGCCCTGCTATCGTGAGAACCGCGTGGCTTGAACCATCTCAGGGGCGGACCCCTCTTTATTCTCTGTTCAGACTTTGTGCTCAACTGTGATAAACAGGGGTCTCATGCGCGCATCCCCAGAATTGTGATGCTTGGCCTCTTTGGTGGCCAATAAAAGTGGGCTCACAGTGCCCGAACCACACCGTCGGGTGTGGCTCCCGTGTGCACCGTGAGGGCTAACCCGTGTAGGTACGGCATGCTCAACGACGAGTTTGAGGGGAGAACGCCCCAGACTTCGCAGCCCAGCCTCTCCACCACCTCTTGTCCTCATCACCTCTTTGCTCTCCCTCTCCCTGCTCGGGCTGCGAAAGAAGGTGCAGCTATATGGATCAACACTCACTTCGCTTGAAGTTGCACACGGGCTAGCGCATCGCAAAAGTAACGCGGAATTTTTCTCTTTCGACGCGATTATTTTCTTCTGCTTTCTCTTTTCACCGCCTGCACTACTTCACGCGCCGCTGGCTCAAGACGCTCACTTTACCATCGTCCGCATCGACATGGAACCAAAGTCCGACCCTCTCTCCAGCGACTATCCACCGCAATTTTCCCGCTGCAGCGACTCCAACACCACGCTCCACCAGCCTCCCCAATAGGCTTCAACCCGCTGTATCTAGCAGTCTTCCCTTTACGCTTTTCACTCGAGCCTCTCGGCCCTCCCCTGTTGTTTGGTGTTAATCAAAATCCGGACGCATTCGACCGCGCCCAGAGTCGACCATACCGTTCCACAGACTACGCAGTGCTACTTGGGCAACTTTTGCCTTTTTTGTGACGACTCGAAATACCGTCCCGTAGCCGCACCATCGCAACACCAGTCATCGACACAGCGGCTCAATCGCCTGCATTGTGAGCACGCGGGAAACAAAGGGCTGTGGACATCAGCAATCCGAGTGTCGTCGTTTCCTCTGCCTTCCCTAGAGAACAAAGACATTGTGTGCAGCTGGCGGCCCGATATAAGACTGATCTGACCATTTACACCCCCATCTCACATTAAAAACCATACGCACTATCAACATGTCGACACCACCGACTGCACGCCGGCCCGCACGTGGGTCATCTGATATCCCATCAACACCAATCACTGCGCGATCTTCACTCCCGGCAAATTCTTCTTATACTGTCGAACCAAAATCCGAATACCTGCGCAACGCACTGGAGGCGAGGAGGGCCAAAGACAATGCTTCAACACCTCCCCCGGCGGACCCCATGCCTGTCACGCGGAGGGCAACATCAACATTGATCGCAGATCCGTGGATGGAGCAAGCTGTCTCCGAGGAGGATGTCCCCCAAGTAACCCCGATCCGACGTGCGCGGAGGCCATCCGAAGGCATGGGCGTGCCACCCCGTATGCGTACACAGCGGGAGCTGCAGAACGAAACAGAAGCACTCAAGGCCGCTATGTTCAATCTGAACTTGAAGCTCGAGCTCTTGAAGAAACAAAATCACGAGCTCAAGGATCAGATGGATGAAGCCAATAAGCGCGTCGAAGAGCTGGAGCCATTGGAAGAGGAGAACTTCGACCTACGAGAAGATAACGACCGCCTGTTGCTCAAAGTACATAATATGGAAGAAGATCTCGTACAGCTACGCGACAAGAACACCCTAATACAAGAAGAGAACGCCGACTTGCTGCAAATCCAGTCAGATGCTGTTGCGGAACTGGAGAAGCAGAATGGGGCTGTGGACGAGGCCGCAGATATGATATACAAGCTAGAAGACGAAAAGAGCATGCTCAAGAAAGAAAATGCGAAGCTTCAGGAGCAACTGGCAAGCATTCAGGCGGCATCCATTGACGCCGGTTATGACCACACCGGTGTTGATGGTCACTCTACAGACAAGTATCCCACACGCATTTACAGCATCGACGAATCCCGGCCATCGACCAGCCATTTTGACTCGGATTACTACAGCCAGCCTTCTTCGCCATACAAGGCAAGTAAGGAGTCGCTGCCGTACGCTGAGCGTGCAAAGAATCTTCTCGAGATCAACATTACTGGCAAGCGTTCTGTACAGGATCTCAAGAAGCGGGTCTCAGAAGTCTCTATGAGGCGGCCACATACCCCGATACCAGAGGTACCGCAAATTCCACACACCTATCAGGGAGCTCACGCCCCAAAGGCCATCAAGCGAGCCCCGAAACAAAATCGACCTGTTGCGGCCGACCCACTCTCAATCAGTACCACGCTGCAGTCTCCTATGAAATCCCCTGCCGCGATACTTCCAAGGGCCCCAACGGCGGTGCCTACAGAGGGACTTCGAGGTCTCTTTCGAGACAAAATGACTCTTGACAATCCACCACTCGACTCGCGCCGCCCATCAGACGGCAAGAGTTCCTTGGCGCCAAAGGGTTCGCATGGTTCACATTGTTCCCATTCCTCGGGCGCCGAACAGTCCTCGGCTTTTAGCCCTCTACCGCGGAACAGTAGTCGCCACGCCCATAGCTCGAGCTCGATCGAACAGCTGAAGTCTGACCACCGGTCGGACACAGAAGTATCAGAGTGGCCAGAACCAACGCCACCATCTCCTTCTGTGGTGGATGATCCAGCCAATGAGCCAGATCCAAGAGACTTGTGGTGGAAAAATATGAACTCGCTGCACAGCCCTCTTGGAAGACACGACTCGCATATCGCTTCGGCCACTAGGTCGACCCAGAGTAGGGCTCCTCGTGGATCACTTGGGAATGAGAGGGACTTCTTCTTCAATGCAAATGAAACTGAAGATCAGTTCATGAAGAGGACGACTCGCCTTATTTCGAAGCGACGGGAGAAGTAAATGTGGCTGGGCTTGCGTACTGTTTTTTTTTCTCCATTTGATTCGGAGTTGGATATAGCATCGGCTAGCTGATTTGGCGTTATGGTACAAATGGGTGCTCCGCGAGGATACTATTCTCAGGATAGGATACCAATGGGTTTGGGGGGCTTCGTCCTATAGTCTGCAGTCACTGCCACGGGTTGGTTTCTTTAATATGCAAATAAAAGGTAGAAATTGGAAGTGGCATTTGTACATTTGTCCCATCTCGCACGTGATTTCCTGCCACCTTGGATCCCGGCCAACTGGTGTACCGCTTAATGAATGCGGCACCTCCGACACCGACCATCACCGTCAGTTCTTCCACAAACATGACACAACCACCAATACGCTCGCCATGATAACCTCCGGTTTCACAAACGCGCCTGTGTCGCGCTTCCTCGTCTTCTCGACTGTCATTGGGGCTCTCGTCGTTTCTCTTACCGACACGCGGTATTATCTGCATATACAGGTGGTCCCGCACCTCTGGAATTATGGGCAGCTTTGGAGACTCTTGACATGGCAGGTAGGACGCGCACTTCCCGTCTTGTAAGAAAGAGATATAGGCGAGCTGATTCAAGAGATAGATATGCTACACCAACTCTACCGAAGTGCTCTTCGCTGTCCTCGCTTTCTACAACTTGCGCGTCATTGAACGGTTATGGGGAAGCCGGAAGTTCGCCGTGAGTAGATGACCCCACTTCCCTTACACCCTCAGACATTACACATGAATGCAGGGCAAATAACTGACGGTTTTCGGTAGTCCTTTATCCTCTCCACTCTCCCATACACAACGCTCCTCCCTCCCTTCCTCCTCACATTCGTCCTGCGCCCATTGACATTCGGCCGCATAAACCACCTCCCCGCAGGCCCCACGCCGCTCATTTTCGCTCTCCTCGCAAACTACTACGCCGCAATCCCATACACATACCGGTACCGCGTCGCGCCATACGCTCCCACTCCGCCCCAGCCAACCCGCACCTCGGCCCCAACAACCCCGAATGCCCAGCAGACCGTCACATCCATATGGGCTAAATCCATAACATTCACCTCAAAAACAACATCCTACCTCGCGCCGCTCCAGCTCGCGCTCTCCCAATTCCCCGGCTCTTTCCTCGCGGCGGCGGTCGGATGGGCCGTCGGCACAGCGTACAGGCGCGATGTGCTGCCGTACGCGTCGAGTTATAGGATTCCCGGGTGGATGGTGGGCGAGAAGAAGAAGAGGGAGTTTGAGGGACTAAGGGCCAGATTGGATGCGGAGAGGGAGAGGGATGGGCCGGGTGGGGGGCTTGCGACTGGGATTCTAGCGGGGGAGACAGGCGAGGGTGCGGCGGTGAGGGAGAGAGGGGCCGGCGCGAGGAGGACGTTAGGGGAGATGGTTGCGGAGCAGTTTCGGGGGAGGGGATAAACGAATGGATGGGTAGAGGATATATTTCTGGAGTTTGGGGGGAGGGGTATTATGAGGAACTGCGTGTAAATTGCATGCATATTACAGGAGCTGGATGACCGGGCATTGTGAGCATAGGAACAATACTAAATGCATTGTCACACAGCGGAGCTCTGATGTTTTGCGGTATCTTGAAAGGGGTGAGTATATGGGACGGTACGGGAAGAAAGTCGGCCGTTTCTTCTTGACATGTGCTCAGTATTACATCACCATAATCATCCTAGACGTCCATCTCATATTTTTCAAATCATGACCGGTCTAGATACGTACTAATCAATCCCACTCGCCCGTGTTTGGTCCGGATACATTTAGGCACCCTACGTTTCGGAAGATCTGCGATGGTATCATGAGTCACCTTCAGGTATTCTCGAAGTTGACGAATAGGCTAGTAAGGACTTTGTGGGTAACCATGTTGACTTGCAAGGTAGACTGGAATGCATAATCAGTTTTTGTGTAAAATCCGGCACTAAACGAGACCATCCAGAAGTTTTCTCTTGGAATAGTACGGAGCACGCTCATCTTTGGCACATACATAAGATAACCAACGCTATCCCCACATTTCGATTGGTATGTCCTATTTCATTGGCTCCCTTACCTATACTGGTTGAAACTTCGAAGTACCTGGCAGCCTAACGGTCAGCTCAGCTATTCTGTATTGACATAGCACGCCCTTTCGTCTAGATATAGTATGATTGTTTCCATAATCTAGTGAGCCCTTGCTAAATGGAGGTTTGGCTGATTCCGTAACCACCGTAACTACCGATACTAGAGAGGTAGTTCGGCGTCCACAGTGACGACTTTCGCGAAAGGGGAATTAGAACGGTGTTGATGCAGGATTTTTTAGGTGGAGTTAGGAGATTGAGGGCAGTGATGAGAGGAATCACAGGTATAAAAAGGGAACGAAGGTGAAAAATAAATGCCTTCCTCAACAACACACTTCGTCCTTTCCATTTCTCTACTCCATCATTCAGAACCACATACCTCCCCTCCGCATCTCCACCCATCACCCCATCTACAACCAGAATGGTGACCACCGTAGGCATCGCCGGTATAACGGGAAAAATGGGCCGCACCCTCGCCGCCCACCTCCTCAACCACGGCTCCGTCTCTCTTCACGGCTTCTGTCGCACGCCCTCCACACTCCCCCCATCCTTCACCAACTCCCCGCGCATCGTCATCACCCAGGGCTCAGCCACCTCCCTCTCCTCCGCCCGTGCCTTCGCCCGCGGCTGCGATGTAGTAGTCTGCTGCTACCTCGGTCCATCCTCCCTAATGCTCGACGGCCAGAAACTCCTCATTGATGCGTGTGAAGCCGAGGGCGTCCCACGGTACATTGCAAGCGATTATTGCATGGATTACAGAAATTTGGCGTATGGGGACCTACCGGGGAAGGACCCTATGAAGGGGGTTATGGAGTATGTTGAAGGTAAAGAGCGGGTGATGGGTGTGCATGTGCTGATTGGCGTGCTGATGGAAACGTGGTGGAGTGAGGTGTTTGGGGTATGGGATGCGAGCGGAAAGCGGATGAGAGTTTGGGGGAGCGGGGAGGAGGTGTGGGAGTGCACGAGTTATGAGAATTCAGCTCAGTATGTGGCGGCTGTGGCGCTGGATGAGAGTGCCATTGGGGTGAAGAAATGTAAGTCCACCCACCTTCCTCTCAAAGGGTGAAAATTCGTATATGCCAAAATGGGGCTGCTGCTAAGGGTTCGTTGTAGTTGTCGGTGATCGCAAATCTACCCGCGAGATCGCGCGCATCTTCGAAGAGGTGTACTGCGTTAAACCTGCCTTGGAGAGTCTGGGCTCGCTGGACGACCTGTTCAAAGTCATGCACGAGACGAGGGATAAGGATCCTGCTGCAGTCATGAAGTATATGCCTATGTAAGTCCCTCACCCGCCATCTCTTGCTCTCGCTCATTACAACAATACATGCATGAAGTGAACGAATGCTAATGTTATGTGCGTTCAGGTTCTACAACTACTACTGTTCCAACGGGCAGACGCACCTCAACGACGATCTGGATAATGATAAATATCCGGATATCAAGCCTGTGACGTTTGAGGGCTTTTTGAGGAAGAATAGGATGGAGGAATTGTGGGATGCGAAGGGGGGTGTCGGATCTGATGTTTGAACCGCTGTCCCTTCAAGGAAACGAGGAGGTCGGAGTGATGGAAGTGCAGACTTAAACTGGTTGATCTGCAGTATGTATACTGCAAACAATTACAGATTTCAGTATACTTTTGCTGTGTCAGTAATGGTCACGAGACGGCAGGGTGATTCACAGATACTTGATTGCTTTGAGTACAATTTTGCGTGACAACATTTATGCTGAGACTTCATCTAGCTATGATAAATGTTCAAAGCTAACATCGTAAGATGTGTACGTCAAGTGAGTCTAATCATGAGTCAAATTTTTAATTACGAAAGATCCGATTGACAGAAAAAGAACATCCCGCGAAGTGGAACCGGACGTGAATTTGCTGCAGGATTGGCAGTACCCCATATAGTCGCCAACCTGGTACGGTTCTGGCGCCTAAATATTTTGCGCAGGTTTTCACATGATGGAAATATCGTCTCAAAGTCACGACTGCGATGAGGTTCTGGAGTAGTAGTAGATATTATCTTGGGAGCTATGAGTGGTCTGGGGATGCGATTTTAACATGTACAATTCCATTGTATTGGAGAGTATGAGAGCTGAAAACTTCAAGCGAAGGGCACATACGATATGCATTCTCAATTAAAGAGTTCCGTCTGATGATTCGAAGAGCCACTGATGCAAATTTCGAGCTCGCATGATCCAACGGGGAAGCTATGTAGTCCTACTCTCTCTACCTTCACCATAACGATAATCTTGACCTATAAATCCTCAAGCCGTCGACATTCTCTCCCCTCCATCCCCTCCACAATTCTATCCCCCATTCTCACTTCTTTCTCTCTTTCTTCGAAACCCTCACCCCCCTCTTTCCACCCGGTTTCTGACACTGCGAATAGTAGTCATCAATATACACACACGACAGCCCCTGAGCGCACCTAAACGGACCCGGATGGTTCAACCCACCGCACTGCTCATACAGCTGTGCAATCGTAGCCGTGGGCTTCGGGGGGGTGACAGTCGACGGGACTATGCGCGTGGGCGTGGGCGTAGGCTGAGCAGAGGGTCTAGGCCAGCCGGGCCAGCCGGGGAAGGAAGGTGCGGTGGAGCTCGGGGCTGGTTGGGGGACGTTGGAGGCGGGTATGCATTGTGACCAGTCTGGGAAGGTTAGTGGGAGCCAATGCTAAAAGAGAGATGGAAGGTAGATATTTACATTCGTCGTAGTAAATGCAATTGGAGTCTTTGCATCGTGTGGGTCCGGTCCATCCTTTGCCTAAGCATAGTTAGTCTATATTAACACTTATATCATCTATCTATTAAGGAAGAGACTACGTACCACCACACTGGTCCCAGGGCTGACCGATCGTCGGCACAGGCGTATTCGGTGGCTTCGTAGTAGTCGGTGTCGTGCGCGTATTGGCCGGGTCAGGGAGACAGTAGTACGCTTCATCAGACAGATATGTACAGACATAACCTGGTGTGCATACAGTCGGACCTAACATCCATCAGTTCTTGTCCCATCACAATAACCCCAACAGTAGAAACAACTCACCGCTATACTTCTTCCCGCCACACTGACCCCCAGGACTAACCGTACCTGAAGCAATAGGCGCAGACTTTGTCGTCGTCGGTGTGGGTGGCTTCCCCGACAGCGGATCGTCGTTCCTCCGGCAGCCAGAGACATACGAGAGCGTTTCTGGGCAGGTGACTTTCTCCCAGTTGACGGTGGGATTATCAGAGTTGCGGAACCAGTCGAAGCGCCAGTAACAGCCTCCCTTTAGTGCTTCGGGGAACGCATCACAGTCCTCGCGATGAGCAACACCGCCATAGGTCGCGCCCCATATATCAGTTTTGCCCCACTCTTTTGAGCACCTATAGTCTGTTAATATTTTGTCGGTTAGGGGCGGCGATATAGATAGCTCACTTACCCTTGGGTGCTTCCTTGCCCACCTCCCGGAATGGCGATATCGAATTGGTCGTTTCCGAGATCGGTGCCGCTGTTGACTACTTGGACGATCATCTTCTTCCCGTTCACAGGGCCCGAAGTAAATGTCAGTCTAATCTCAGAGTTAGCATATATGTCTTTCTCCATGTATAAGAGCGTAACTAACTGGTAGCAGGAGCAACACCAAGCGGTCTCATTGGTAGCCGCAAGGTTGACGCCCGCATAGCCATATGCCAGATCATTCGATACAGCCCAGGGGCTCAAGTCGGAACAAGCATAGGAACCACCTATTGCACAATCAATTGAAGATTTGCTAGCTCGAAGCTTTGGCACTTACCTCCACTCTCACACCCATCTCTTCTAGCCGGTGAAAGGCCTAGGTTATCAGTAGCATCACAGCTGATGACTGGACTGTTGACCGGCGCCTTGTTGGCCCAGGAGCAGGAGTTCTTGCAGCAAGACCAGCCCCTAGTTGTCGAGCCAGTTCCCTTTACGGCACTGTGAGCCGCATGGGCACCACTGAGGAGTGCGGATGTAAAGAGGGAGAGCAAAAGGGTCTTCATGACTGGGTAATCTGGCAGTCCCTGAAGAGGTAGTGAAGATGGCAAGCAAAGTGAGTGCGGTGTCTGATATTCTTCGGGAATACTATACCTTTTATACACCTCCCAGTCCAGTGCCATGTCTTGTACTCTTCTGTCATCTAGAATCCCACCTTCCCGGCCTCCGGACAACATACCAATGCTTCATGCACACAATCTACATTCAATATCCTCTGCTCGTTATTCTTCTGCGTCAACAAGTATATGCTGTCTGAGCGTGCGTGCGTGCTGCAGGCACAGTGACTCGCTTCCCTTTCCGCATACCCAGGACCTCAAAGCACGAGCTCGTTCGCTCAAAGTTGACGGGATTCTTGGCAGATTCTGTTGGGTCTGCGGCTCCCTGTCACGCCTCACGCACGGAAGAGACGTATCTTCGTTCCAGAAGCCTGGATGGTCCTCTGCTCGCTTCTTAATTCCTCATCCGCGTACCAGCCACTCGGATGGGCTTGCTCCGGTCTTTGATCGAGCGTCTGGTGGTGAGCTAGAAGTCAGGGAACATGGTTGAAAGGTATATTTGATCAGTGAGAGTAATATGTGAGTACGGCGAACATTGTGCGCTTAGGTTGCTAGACATCAGTTCCACAGACCATCCTGGTGGGAGATGGTCCTATTTTTGGCTGCTATATCAGCTTGCAGCAGACTCATGACGAGATGTGGGATCAGTCCAGACAGACCCACGTTCTGCTTTGCGAAAGGAAGGCGGAGAGCCGTGGGATTTGCCAAGGTGATGGATATGCAGACGATGGCGGCTTGTGGGAAATTTTGAATGTCGGCAAAATCCGGGAGGAAGTCTCAGACCATAATGACCTTTCATTTCCATTAGCACGAAGCTATCACTTCGAATCCAGTATTATAACTGAGCTGTGTTATCATGTAAGTTCTTATGCTTTTAATGAGCTCAGACGCTGTCTTTCACCTCGAGCCTGAAGTCGATTTCTGTGTGGGAAAAGTTCTCACACATCTGTAAGCGAAAATTGATTGACTCTTACTTCGATCAAAACTTAATGTCTCTGAGAAGTGCCGACTCACCTCACAATGATGTGCGCCTCTGACGTTCGCATCGTCGCCCTCTGTTTGCAGGTTATCGATTCCCTTATCTGCACCGTCGGCACTAACCCAACATTTTGTGGCGATAATTATTATTCCCCTCGTGTTCGGTCTATGGGATAGCCAGATGTATATTGTGTTCATCAAGGCCTGCAGCTTCTCATGAATGGGCATCATGTTGGTGAGCATGACCCCTGTCAGTTCGCTCTGCTTAATCAAAATTGGCCGTGTCCCATAGGTTATTCCTCGCCTTAGATCTGGAAGCGAATGGCTTTTCCCAAAAAATTTGCACATGGTGCTCCTGTGGCTGGATCGCATCGAGCTACCGTCAGACTACACAGAAAGTTCCAAAGCCGTTCGTGGCTCACTTCTGAGAGGCATATAATACGCGTATTATAGTGCGTCTAGATTGCCGATACGGCGCTTTCGTGAACGCTTCCGGACCATCACTCATATGGTCGAAGAGCGTTGAATCGAATGAAAGAAGGAGATCTAAAGCGCGACAATCATTTCGTCTCTCGGTAATGGGCTCATCAGCTGGGTTCCAACCAGCCCTTCGGTTCTGCTCCTAATCTGATCTGGGTTATGGAACTGCAAACTCGGGTAGACTCCGTATCACAAACCTTGTCGTCCCATATATTCGTACCCATATCTTTGGTCTATGGAAACCTTCTCGGAGGGCGGGACGAAGCGGCGGCCACGCGATTAATCTACGGCCAGGCACACATCATTCCAAATTCGGTGTCATGGAAGCTTCGCTGCGAGTGGTGCGGATTCTGGGCGGCAAATACCATAGCCGTGGACGAGATGACGCTGCAATCAATCGCAATAATATTGAGTCTCAACAATCGCTCATACCTTCAACCGGACCATCGGCTTCCAGAGACCTCAGCTGAACAGAACGAAAGAATAAGCTGCCTCGTACAGCTGAGATTTATTGAAGTGTAGGTGCCATTGTGGCACATACTTCAGTCGTCCCACACTCCAAGTCTGCCCGAGAGCGCCATCCGACGTCATGACTTTTTGACTTACGAAACATGTAAAATAATGAATTCAACAAAGTGAAAGGGGTTGAGGCAAGTCGAAAAAATAACGTAACGAAGAGGAAGCCGTATGGGAGCCCACACTTAGTCGAGGTTCGTGACAAGGTCGGGGCCCAGTCCCAAGGTTCCCGCCCAGGAAGATGCCAGTCGCGACGATCCCGCTGCACTTTGCGGACAAGTCGACCCCATGTGGGAGGCGGCTTGAGGTCTCATAGGTTGGTCCATCAACAAGGCCCGCTAAGATGAAGGAGAATGCAATAACCTCACGTTATGCTGCCGACATGCCCTTTTGCTTGATAGATGAATCGCGCGGATAGGTTGTTTCGAGGGCCAAACTGAAGAACTAGAAACGAAACTACTCGACATGCCCACAGCAAGTCATAGACGCAATTGCTTAAATGCTTATTTGAAATGAGACTAACCAGAAAAGTTTCCCTAAAGGGACAAATTGGTGGAGGTGGAGAAATGAAAACGAAATCGATCTCTATTGCGACAGAACCAAGATCTGGGGGAATGACGAACAGTCCGAGGGATCATAATTACGACCACTCAGCTAGAGACAGTTGGCCATCCAGCACACTGAAAGGGTCGGCATCTGCATAGCGAATAGTCGAGCAGCTTGACAGGACTCCAGCGCGCTGGTAGGTGACTGTGCATATAAATTTCCTCCTTCGTAGCTCATTCGTCCATGATTTGACGCTTCTGCGTTGCTCAATTGCCGAGCCATCAAACATTCAACGTAAGGTTCGGCTAAGCAAGCCAAGTGTAGAGGCCATCAGCTTGCATACCAGCGTAACGCAAACCAAGGCGATGGATAGCTGAATTGTGTGGGCTTCGGCGTCGCTGGGAGTCTCTTCGTAGACTGAAGAAAGTAAAGTACTAGTAAAGCGCCATCGAAGAGCTGCCATGACGAATGATGAAGCCGACGCCGTCGTTTTGACCTCGCCGGAAGACGTGCTAGATGTTCTCACCTCCGAGAATGATAACAGTAGACTGACAGGAAGATATTTAGGAGGGTGTAAATACCCTAATAGTAGATACAGCTGGGCTTAGTATAGCAAAAATAATCGCTCTGTCGTACGCATATATCTGTGTGGCATCTTCTTAGTTGTGGAACCTGCGGTGCGGTAACACCTCCAGCGGGTGCACGGAGCCATTGAACTGTCATCTTTCTGCGCACCTGGAGTCCAGGGTCCATAAGTGCGCTGTCGCGAAAATGTGAATGGGACTGACCCATCAGACGGAAAGCGACGACAAATATCCAGCAACGGACTCCAAGAACTCATAAACTTGGATCAAAGATTTTCCGCACCTTCAGCTTACAAAGAACTCCGGAAGAGAAGGCTACCGTTCTATTAGTGGACTGGCGCGTAGAGATATCCGTAGGCGCTTATCCGCCGCATCACTGCAGGTTGCATCCGGTTGCAGCACGCCAACTGTCGAACTTTAACCGCATGAATGGCATCTGTCATTCAGCCGATATGCTTCTGCTTCCTAGTTACAGAAATAGGACTGCTTTAAGTATGGGATAAAATACGTCGCTAAATCAAGGCGTGAGATTGTTGGGTTTGCTCCTGGCACCTGCAGCGAGTTTCAAAAATACTTGCGGCATGATGTATGGTGCAGCTGAATGCGGTTGATATGGAGGTTTGCTTGATCGCTGAGAAGACATCAGACTGTCTGTGGTGGTCAAAATGTAAGAATGCATTAATCTTAGAGGTGCATTACGGAGTTCCGTGCGTGTCTAAGTTGACGTTCTGCAAGACAATCCTCGTAGCGGCTGCTCGGGGTAGGTACCAGCTTAGACATGCGCTCTTCTGCTGCGCAACATCTCTTTGGTGTCTGCAACGGAACGCGCTAACACAAATCAATCTCACGACGGATTCGTCTTCTCAGCCGGAGCTGCAAATGTTCAACCAGAGACTCTGCAGCGCAAGTGAGACGGAGGCCGGATATCCCTCAGATATATCCAAGAGGATGCGGATGAGAGGGTGACCAGACGCTCTCTCAGGAAGCTAGCTGGAATTTGGAGATACACTACGCACATGTATACGGAGGATGCGTGGATTTGGCATGTACATCAGCGGAGAAACTCGTGAATGGAATTGGAGGATAGAGAATGCATGCTGGCGATCATCGGGTATTAGCCCAAAGCGGGCTTACTAACTAATCCAGCAGCGGCCAAGAAACCCCACACCGTCAACTTGAAACACAAAACAATCCGCCGTGTATGATCTCCAACACTTGTCAGTGATAACGCAGGCAGGAGGGCAGTAGTAGCAGCAGGATGCGCTGCACCTAACCTGTGTTGTGATAATTATTCCTCCTCCTGCCCGACGCACTGCCTTCCCTCCGCTGAAGAGTTGCGGATTGCCTTGCCTGACCGGTCACCTGCACCGCGCGCAGCGCGGCTGAGCCACTGATGTCGATGTCTGCCGCGGCCAGTCGGACGGACGATCGTGACTTGGGCCGGCGGAAAGTGGGCCTCTGCTGTGGCTGCGTTGGTAGACTAGGCGGCCGTTGGGTGAGGCAGAATGAATACCCCTCGACGCGGGGCAGCCTGTCTGTTGAGCTCAGTAATCCGCAATCCCTATGTTGATGGGCGGCTGAGCACCGGTGTGTGAGTGTGACATCTCGTATCTGCTGAAAATATTTGACTGAGTGCGTTCTTGTGCTACCTCGCGTGTGACTGCACTGCTCCTGATGTGCACAAGGAACGCAAGTCAGCCAACCTGCGGGTCTCGACGTGTCTCAAGACATGCGGCTAGTGGCTCGAGGGAACGGCACTTGACGACGTTCGCGGAAATTTGCAAGATGCGAGGGGTAACAAATAGACCAAGAGGTAGTAGTAATGATTCATCTTCATTATGGTCATCCCTTAGTGGAAGACATGCTATCTCGCCTATGCGAATGTGATGGCGCGCCGGCCATGATCCAGTAGAAATGCTCAAAATGATCCTCCCAGCGCCGACGCAATGCTATGCAAATATGCCTATGATGCCAAATACTGCACCATATGCTGCCCAGGTTCCCATCCAGTAGGTACCGCTTCCATCATATCCCAATAGAATTTTCGTAAGATAGGGCGACGAGACTCGTAAGCCTCTACTATCATGATCGCTAGGAGAGAAACAAAGGAAAAAGCGAGTGGTCTAGTAGGCTGCCTGCCTGCTGGGGTATGCACCAGCAGTGCCGAACATCCTGTTGAAGAAGCCGCTGGTTGCGGTCTTTGCCTTCTTTGAAGGTTTATCATCGTAGCTGAGGGGAAGAGTGTGTTCGAGCTTTGAGTGACCGGCGTGAATGTGCACAAGGGTAGCGCCGCTGTCTTGGTCGTAGCGCTGAACGAAAGCCTCGGCTGGTTCCTCTGTGAAGCTGACAGGGGACTCAGACATGGTTGAAATGGACGAGCTGCGTGTGGGAGGCGAAAGTGAAGGTACTCTTGAAGATGCACGTGATGATGGTGTGGGATATGCTCGGGGTCGCTGAGCATAAGAAGTGAAGGTAGTAGAGTCGTAGGCGGCGGCATCGAGACGGGAGCGGTGGAGGTTCTCGGCAGTAAGCTTGTACTGCTGTCGAGCAAGCGCCTGCTCTCTCTCGGCAATCATTGCCTTCTCAGCCTGGCGAGCCTGGTGGACACGAATGGGAGCAAGGAAGGGCTCAAGATGGAAGTAAAGATCGTCCGCGTTGATGTTGAGATCCCAGTCGAGAAGGAAGAGAAGCTGTTTCTCCATGAGGTTGACCTCGGTGATGGAAAATCCAAAGTTCTCAAAGCCGCGGACAGCACTGTACCTGGCCCAGTGCTTGTTCTTGGGAGATGAGTCGTTGAGGTTCTTTGCGGCAAGGATGAGGGCGGCCAGGAAGATCCGGTGAACGGTGCATCGCATGCCCTTGGCGACCGGGGGGAGACGAGACTTTAATCGTTCAAGGTAGACAAGGGAGCTCATGAGGGTTGGGACCTGAACATGTGACCTCTCGACCAGGGACGTGATAAACTGCTCGATGGAAGGAAGGGGAGCTTCTCGCAACGAAGCGGCGTGCTGGGGAGGCGATGCTGGTGGTGTTGGGGGAAGGTTCTTGTTGAGGTGTGTTGCTGGTTCGCACCGGATGACTTGTGATGCCCTCTGGGCGAGGTACGAGATCATGTCTTGAGAGACAGACATCTGAACGAAATGGTCCAGAGCGGCCTTGTTCTCAGAAGCGAGGTTGCGTGAGTAAGTCATGGTGATGATGGTCGACTGTAGTGAGATGCTTTGAAGCAGGAAGACGAAACTCTTAAAAGAATAAACCTCGAGCTGACGATGGTCGGCGGTGCTGATGATAAGATCCTCAGGTGTCGACGAGTCGTTTTCGAGGATTAATTAAGCCGTGCGAGGCGGAAACAGAGGATCAACAACGTTGTTGGTCTGTGGACGCGGGGTGTGTAAGCTGAGTCCGAAGGCTGTACGTTGGTGGCACACCACGACGTTGAAACAAAACAGGTGGTGATGAATTAAGAGAAAGAAGACGAAGAGGTCCGACCGGCGGAAGGCGCAAGCGCAGCAGTTAAAGAAAGTGATGGGGAGGGCAGACTGCAAGGAGCAAAGGTAGGGAGAGAGAGAGAGAGGATGGCGCTGCCAAATAGGGTTGGTGGAGGTGCGAGAGGTGCAAGGTTGAAAGCTGAAGGCAGTGCCGGACTGGTGATTGGCTGGCGGATCGACTACGGATCGTGCCTGCACTTGTGCAGGGGGAGGGAGAAAAGGGGAGAGAAGAGAATGAAGCGATTGCACTGACCAGAACAGCTTGTCGGCGCGCAGCGTGATACTTATCCTGTGGCCGCTTGGACGGGACGCACAGAGATTCTACTTTAGAGCGCTGGCGGCCAGAATTGGAGGTGGGGTGTCGCGCGCTGAGCCCGGAGCCAATCAAGCGTGCTTACGGGTAGGCACTCGCTTCGTCGCGCGGCAGCAGAAACTCAAGCGGGCGGTTGACTGGCTGTCTCGGGATGCCTGAGCAAAGTGAGAGGTGAGGTGCAGAACCCCCCCAGAAAGAGGCGTGTTTCAAGAGCGCGAGCCCGCGATTTGCTGCTCGCCAGTTGTTTGCAGGTCGCAGAGGCTATTTCGGCGCCAGAGCCTGTCAGCCAATACCTTGAAGTCCCGGGCGGTCTAGGTTTCGAATGGGAGCGTCGCTTTTGTTTTAGAACATGCCGCTCACTGCAGCGTCTCCGAAAGAAGAAAGTTGCCCAGCGTCGATGTGAGGAGCGTCGAGAGCCGTGGTCGAGTCGGTCGCGTCCGCGTCGAGAGGGCGGTTTACAGTTTGCGTCTGGCCTGTGGGCAGCGGCGTCTGATATCTGGGGCGAGCGGTGTGGTCGCGTCTAGGTCTGCTGGCCTGGGCGGGTCACTTGATATGGATAATGTGAGGCGGTGAGGTATGAATGTGTGGAGACAGACGCCTGGATCGATGGATGGGTGGATGAGATTCGAGCACACGACGACAGTCCGCATACATATATCAACCATCTCCTGCCACCCGGCCGACACCCAGCACTGCATTGCTGCCGGACTTCGCCAGCATGGACGAGTGACGAATGTGCGCCCAATCCGTAAATCCAAGATGTGGCCACCACAAATTTGCCAGCCTAACCCCAGCCATCTCCAACCTGCCGCGGTCTGTCGCGGACTCGAGAGTAATAAAGTGTGGCGCATGCCGCTTTGGGCAGCCCGATGCGTTCTCATCGCCATCACGGACGCGTGTGTGTGCGGTCGAGGGAGCTGACGGCCGCAACTCGGACGAGGCCCTGGATGCCAACTGATGCCAGGAAATGGGAGGAGGCAACATGTGGCTCTGTGGCGGTGCGGTGCGGAGGCCAATGGTAGCTCGCCTTAGCGGTCCTAGACTCACATCCACTCGCATGCTACTGCAACCACACATCTGTGTCTAGACCACCCTTACTTTTGCTAACCTCAACATCGCAATAAAAGGCCTCATTTGCATAAAATCTTCCTCCAGTCCAAGCTGGCCAGAGCAGAAGCTGGCCCGCCACAATCGAACACGTACGAGTAGGTACGCACTCTACCAGAGACACCCCGGCCCGTCACGATGAAAAGGGATCGACCGCCGCATCGTGCATCTGGGCGGGGCGGCCCCATTCGACAGAAACAAATGTCCATTTGTTTCAACCAGCGACTCCTGCCATATGATCGTTCAGTATGGCCATGGGGGGCATGAATGACCTCCAAGAACGGTGTAGCCGCATAAAACAAGGCCGCGCGCGACAGCCGATCCATGCTCCGAGCCTCGCCAATCACCGCTCGATTCCGCTCGGCCTCATCAAGCGCTCCGCTGCACAGCCTCACCAAAGAACACCAATCGTCTCTTCTCCTCCAACTTGTCTTCCAGAAGGCCGTTGCAACCAAGACAACAGCAGACTGCCTGTCAGAAGACACCCACCCTCTGTCAAATGCTGTCTCGGAATCGCCGCTACCAGTCTCTATCTGCACATCTGGCCGGCCACAGGGCGTTAATCGTGGGTTGGTGTGGTTGCAACCGCCCACCATCTCCACGGCTTTGCATTTCCGTGCTGCAAATCTCGCTGCGCTGAGACCCTCTTTCGTGTCACTCCAAAACGGATAGCTGAGCGACTCGCTGCGTTGCGGCTCTGTGTTGTTGTTGTTGTTGTCAGTTCGTCAATCAACTTGGGTCGTTCCCGCTGCGGCACGCACGGTTACATCTGCTCAATAGCCGCCCACCAAAGCGCTCGAGTTATTTCTGTCAAACGTTAAAAATGGCATGGTAGCATCAATCCCAACTTTCATCCAGCATCCAGTCCCGCTTCCGGCTTCCGTAGACACAGTGCTAACTGTTGTTCAAGCAGCAAGACTTCAGAGTTCTCGCGTTCATATCTCGGGTCCGGTTTCAGTACACCGTCAAGACAAAGCCGTAAGCCCGTGAGAACCTTAACTTAGCTAACACTCATCGGGCCTCCGATCCCCAATCTCCTGCACGCACGCCTCGAGGACCGCTTATTGTTTTCGCCTCCCACTACTACATCATCGCAGCACCAGCCTCAACTCTTACGATGAATGTCCAGAGGCGCAGCAGCTTTACGCGGTAGACATCGATGCTAATTAGGACGCTCAAGATGTGTCTTTTTGAATCCCCGATATCCAACCTGAAGCGCCGGGTTTGATGTGCCCCAGACAAGGTGCAGAAAACCAACACAATAATCCTCCGATGCTGAGGCGGAACTTCCTGGCGAACCATCATCATTCATTTTCAACTTTCCAACCTTCCAACCGTCGCGCAGACAGAAATCCTCAATCCTCAAAATGGGAGAGCAGGTGCCCTCAGGAGCGCTCGTGAAACCTCAACATCATCCAACTAGCACAGCTGATGGGGCGGAGGAGTCTATCACCTTCCTAATCTCCTCGACACAGCAAGCGACGAAATCCATCCTCTGGTCACATGAAATCATAGTGCAAAGACCGCATTTAATGTCTTAAACTTGCCGTGGTCCCGAGTGGCTCGCTCTTCGTGTTCAAAGGCACAGTGAATGGGTCCTTATTCCCAAAATACCTTACTGATCCTTTAACTCAGATGCACCTCGGCCTAGCAAACCGAAAACATAAAGCACAAACACTACACAAGATCTGCTCGTATTGATTGACGCGCGCAATTTCCACAATTACGATCGACCGCGAGGAAGCGCATATCTTGAACCTCATTTTCCGTCCGAAAGTCTATGTACAGCGTGAATATAGCTTTTCCGAGCTCCGCCCTTGACTCCGCTCTATTTCGTAGTGGAAGAAGCTCGCAGCGCAGCCGCTCCGTATCCATCGGAGATTAATCACCCCTCTCCCAAGGTTCCTGAATGCGCTACGCACATGACGGGTAATCCAGCAAGCCGGCAACTGTGCGAACCCCACAATGCGCACAATTCACGAAGTACATGACTGAAATTACCACCGGAAGCCGGTCCTGCATCGCACCCGCGTCTTGCTCACGAAATTCTCCACCCGAGTGAACTTATCAATCCATTCATCCGCATTAAACGTCTTTATTTGATGGAACAGTTCACTGGTAAGAAACATTTCCAAATCGAGAAAGACCACTGCAAACTTCTATTTCCGGGATCCTGGTCACGGACTTTGCAGCCAATCAGCGCTATTCACTCTCGCTTAGCGAAGACCATCTACTCGACCTGCTCTGCTTACTATCGCAACATTAGAGGCGCGTTTCACACAACGTACCTGCAATTAATCCGATAGCAGCATCCCATGTCGCACGAGGTCCGGATATGACCGTGAGTCTTTCAGGTGGCAAAAGAGAGCGGGAGGATGGGGCATTGATATGGACTTTGGCTTCCCTCATTGATATTCACCGCCTCGAATTGAACACTAATGTATGAAATATTGTCGGCCGTGTTTGTCTAGCTAACTCGGGATCAGACCGCCGGATGGAGATGAGCTCCGGATCATCTATCTTGTAGAAGATCCAAGGCCTTCCACGTTAGCGTGTGATACTGCCTACATATGGTAAAGAGAGCATCGTCGTCACTGAATCGCAACTTGGAGGCGTTTTTTGAAGGGAAAGACACTGGTGTTGTGAAACACGTTGACTCAATTGACTCAGCGAGTAGGGTTCTCGCCACTGTGGCTCGAAGTTGTCTTCCGCAGGATAACGTAAGAACCAGATAACATCATCAGTGCGACAACGATAACGACAACAACAACAATAACCGTCATAAATTCGCCTCGAAACACTCTTCATAAGACTTCCGGTATCATTCAATCCAACGGGATGCGCACCTTCCTCCACGCAGATTCCGTCAAACGTCGGGGGATTTAGTATGATTCTAAATTAACTTCCTCTCACATCTCACCCATCGCTTTCCCGTAGACTGCCCAAAAATATCTAGTCTTGGACTAGAATTACACATCCCCTTCCTCATTCCTCCCCACTGATGACTTACTGTCTGTTTTCACATCCGAGGAGATGAACAAGAGTGGCAGGCATATCTAGCGCAGAGGGCAACAGGATTTCGCTTCCCTACTGCGCCTATTGTCTTCCCCGGACGTGGGAACATGCAGCACACTATTTTGATCCGTAGTTCATTCATTGCACCTTGTTCACATTATTCGACTACAATCTACCAAGCCATACGCAAGCCCATCTGAGAGTAAGGGAAGGAAACAAATATATGTGCTACTATTTCTGAGATTTGGCCATATCGCTTAAACTTTCAATTTTCGTATGCAGCTATGGTTTCATTTTGCTTTTTCATATGCGAACCGGGTTTTCATTCTTTCACGCAGGTTGAACCGTTTCAAGCTTCGCTGGTAATTTTGTGACAGAGTTCTGCACTTCCTTCGTCATTGTTTCTCATTCAATCTTCATACGTCATATTAAATCATTTCATTTTGACGTTTTCTCTGCAACCCCTGTTCGAGCTCAACGATGTTTGGAAGTGTGTATGTTGGTGCACGCTCAAGAGCAATTCCAGAATGTCTTCTAGGCGCATTTTTTATGGGAGGAAGACTTGAAGGCTGCGTAGTTCAGTGCTGAGGCTGGATGGGTAGGTGCTGGGTGAGGGAGGAGGGTGAAAGTGTAAGATATTTCTGTATATGTTTCCCTTAGTAATTGACCGACGTAGAACAGAGCGGAGGACGCTTCGTGCCTTTTCAAACGGGCCGGGAGAGCAGGATATTTAAGAAGGATATAGCCGGGCATAGAAAATGCAAATTTTGAATTCTATATACGGGGTTGATTCTTGTTGGGCTAATGCTCGGCCTTGCCACCACACTTGATTCCAAGGTAAATTCGCTCGTTCTACTTTCAGACTTGTATGAGAGGATGAGGGAATAACACTTCCCTTGCGCACTGAGACATGGTGTCTCTTCAAAATCATACCGTTTGCCAACCGCCCTGACCTTCCTTTCCTTTTACTTCGCAGGAGAGGAAACTTGCTGACTTGGGCCTCCGATTGATCGTTGTTGAATTCGTACCACATGGCATATTTCCCACGGTCTACTTGAGGGGAAATATATTAATGATTCCTGCTTTTATGATTATAATAGCTAAAAGGTTTCAGACCTGCACTTCGAATCTTACGATGGCAACGTTCATCATTTCGAAGGGCATCTTTATCTGTTGTTCTTTTCTGTCTTGTTGTTTGGTTTCCACTCAATTTGAACATTTCCGAGCTCATGAATTCTCTGATATCAGAGTTAGATATTTCAAGAACGCTGCTTATTTATATTATAGTTAGACACTTTGCAGGATCGAGCAGTTCTTAACACACAAACCCCTCTACTCCAACCGTGAACAATATCTATCTCTTCGTGCTATACACATGAAAGATAATTATTTTAGAATTCTCAAGCCGTCATCTTCATGTGCTGTTTTTAGACTTAGGTCCTTAGATTTTGTCCATCTCACTCATTGAATGTAACTCTACACCTTGTTTTGTTTCGCTGTGCAAAACTCGCGCAACGCTTTATCATAAATTATATAGCGAGCATGCATACATTACTTTTACCACATGTTGCAATATTTGGTACTACAGACTAGGTTCGGATTAAATACCCAAAGGGTGAATGAATAGTAGATTAATTGAGTGACGAGACTGGAGGTCAACGCGAGGGGAGCTTGCTACTTTCACTGTAAGATTTTTTTTCAATGAGTAGCTCCGAGTTGATAGATCAGCCCTTTTGGCGCAACTTCCGAGGGTATCGACACATATATGTATCCCGATTCTGGCCAACCGTCGCAGACTAAATAAGTAAACCAAGATGTCTCTAGGGCAACGTGAGAGGAAGAGGAGGTAAATTTGGTTCTACGGTGTTCTCGACCTGTGCTGGTCGGTAGCCTCTCTGTTCAATGTGCAAGTATAAGAGTGCAAGAGATATGAATTTAGAGAAAGTAATATCTACAGTCCTAGGCCAACAGTCTCCGAATATTTCCCGCAGTCAATTTTCATCAAGTCCCCTATACCCATGCGCCTTCGATTCGTGACAACTCCACCAAATCACATCCGATTTACACAATAAGTACACTAAAATGCCTGTAAAGTGAAGGAATGTTAAACAGTTGGCATATATTACAGAAATGGCCGTGAACAGGGTGTGAAAAAAGGGGCTAGAAGCTCACATTTAAGAGGCGGTGATGGCGTGTATGGAGATAGAGTGCGGCCTAAAGGTATTTTAGGAAACTTCTCTATCTCTAGCTGTGAATACTACAGTACAATCAAGAGGTGTTACTACAATCAAATCACTTCCTTAATCTGGTGCTTCTAAAAAATTACCGCCAGAGGTGAGGTTTAGGTTCTTTAGATTGTGCACCTTTAGCTTGATATTACCTACAAACAACTGCAAGCACGCGTGCATGGCATAGAGAACTCCTGTACTATACTCTATTGCATCCTTAAGGGAAACAGCATTACGAGTTAGCTAGCGAAAGAGCGCCCAAGCCTCACCCTGGAGAATGCGCGAAAACGCCTTTTGCAGGCTTAGAGGATAAGGGACTACAGCATTAATAACTAGTAAATTTTTACAAGGTTCTCTAATAAGTACTCCATAGAGAAAGGTAGTCGCAAAGATTGTAGGCAGGTGTTCGCGCCCCTGCAGGAGTAGAATAAAGACATAGTGCAGCCTAAGACTGGAATAATTATTGGTTAAACAGATGTTCTAGGGGACTATTTAGTATACAGGGCGCAGGGCGCACATATTTTAATAGAGATAGAGCGCCTAGTCAATACTAAAGGATGCAATTTAGAGGCCTGATTAAGACTCTTAGAGTTGGACTTCTTTCTCGCTTGCTGCAAGATGATAAGGAGGTTGGATATGAGTTTTAACAGGATAACGCGCCTATCTAAGCCTCTTAGTGCGCACATAAACCTGGCTTTGGGAGCAAGAGATTGACTTGATTGACTGGTCTTCCTACTCCCCGGGTCTCAACTTAATCGAACACTGCCAAAGGCTCCATAATGAGAAGATTAGCAGGCATTCCCAGACCTAGATCTTAAAGAATGAAGGGAGAAGGACAAGGAGAGCTTCATTGAGTATGCTCAATTAGCCTGGGATGCGTTCCCATGAAGGGAGATTGACAAGCTCATCCAAAGCATACCACGCCGGAGAAACGCCACCATTTCTACCAGGCTGGTACCGAAGTATTAAGCTAATTTAGTGTATTTAGGCATGTTATATATCAATTCTACTCCAAAATACGTGCCAGCACGTAGTTTGCAATCAAACTCTTGTATCTAAATGTCCGTAGACCTTTTGCAGCATTGTAGCTGCAAGTGACATATCGTATACATCGAAAAAACGCTTTTGATCTACCCGGATTCTCGCTCAGCTAAGAATGTCAAAGTTATTTTCTGAGAAATCGCTTTCGCTAACAACGACTAGCGGGCCCCATAGAAAGGTTCTAATACCTAATTATCTCTAGCTTAAGACTCGATAAGTGAGCATCTAGAAATACAGCAGCAGATTTGGATATCTAAGGATATATAGTGTTCAGAAACAGAACAAAACACGCAATGAGCGTCAGAAGCATACTTTTTCCTCTTTTCGACTATGCGGACTACACGATGAAACACATATAAAGTAGAACATACAATCTCCACTCCACCATCCATGAGTCCATTAACGTACGACCTCAATATACTCTGTCCACAAAACACATGACTTCAAAAGTACATCTTCAAAGCCACTATTCTGATCTTACTTAGCAACAGATGCCCATTGTGTCTTCACCAAAGATTTACTCAAACATGTAAGTCTTCTTTTCTACAAGCTATCCCCTCTCCTGTTTTCGTTATCACATTACTAACGACAAGCATCGTCTTCCCTGCTCAGAGCTTTCTATCAATACGTTTTTTAGTTCCATTAAGCGGAATTACTGAGCAGAGACAGGTGGTAACTGCCCACTATAATTCTACACGGTATCACTCTCAAAGAAAGCAAAAGGTAATAGGAGATAGCGGTGGACCTGGAGCAATATTTCAGATATAAACAGACTCACGTAGTAGTAAACCTAAAGAATATACACAGTCGGGCATTACACAACATCCTCGTATATATAGTATTATTTTCCCAATTCCAAATAATTCTTCAAATACACCAGAAGCCTCCTTTCCGTGTAAATCGTCGAGGTGTGGGCAAAGAAAGTTCCTTCTAGCAGGCACAGAAGCTAACACAAGTTACTACTCGAGTCTTTTTCGTCCCCGCTGAGACAAACTATCTAACCCGTACGTTCCTTCGTCCAGACCACACAGCCAAGAGCGACAAAACAGACCAGATCCTCCAAAGTCTAATCCTCTGTTACTTTTAACACACGTGTCCGGCACGGCAGCTACATAGTACTCACTCACCTCAAATTCCACTGAGAGGAGAAGAGAGAAGCAACACTGAGTCCCTATTCAAGCACCATATCCGCACAAGCATAAACTCAGTAAATCGCATCGTCTCACCCCTGATCCGTTCCCCCCCAAAAGAAGCTAGTATAAAAGCAAAAGACTAATAGAAACTCTACATTGCGCAACACATGGGCATCTGCATACAGTTAACCCCGTACCAGCACACGTACCTATGTTTAATTTCAACCAAGAAACAAACCGACTACAAAACTATACGACCATTGATCCATCTCAAGGGAGACAAGGGAAAACCCGCACGCTAAAAAAATATCAACGAACTCGCCACAGCAGTAGAAAACCAACCCAACAACACCATTCTCTGCCCTTCGTACATCAAAGTATGTACATCTTCCTACCATACTCCCGTCGGGCTTCACCAACCTACAACCTCCGTCCTCCGTCCACGTGCCCACCCACTCGGCCCCGGACCTTCCGCCATCCGTACAATGACATACTCCGCCATCCACATCACATCACTAATCCCTCACTAATCTTTACCTCACCGCATCCGGCATATCACGCTCCCTCCCTTCTTCCTTTGCCAAGCTTTCCCATCGCCTCGTATTGTTTTCGTGTGTTTCGTAACTCGTATTCTTTCGCGAACTCCGCTTTTCCACCACCATGTGCATCACTACAGCCTTGATCGCGAATTTGCGAAGGTTTTGGCCAGCGCATCCCATCTGCTGTTCATGAATCATGCCATCATGGACGTATTTACTGTAGGCAATGCTTTCGCAAACAACTCTGTATGCGGAATGGGCATGGGTATGGACGCCATTACCAGGAAGGTACTTGGCAACCCCACATGTTGAAGAAAATTCAATCGAGGTATTGGAAATGACAGCTGGGATGCATTGCATGTGACAATACAATACTGCAGATCATGCGTACCTACCTCGCCATGTCTAACTTTGCCTAGCTGCCATATCAAACGTTGGCTGACGAGATGCTCATCTCATCCGGCGGATCCGGTGTCCATCTAGCTAGTGTGGAACCTCACTTCCCTATTGGGATATCTCCAGTGACTGACATGACTGCAATGCTTATTCCCTGACACGCTTCTGAGGACGTAGTAAACGACGGACAATACTCAATGCACGCCGATTTATTGTGAATATATACATTCCAGAATATCCAAGAGGGTGTGTGAAATAGTACCAAAGTCACAACAAATAACTGCTAGCAAATAATCGCTGGAAAGGGGGGGTATATAGTCGAGCACATACATATTGACAAGCGAAGTAGAGAAGGGAGGCTACGAAAACCGTAATGGCGAGAAGAGAGAGAAAGAGAGAGGGACAGGAAGATGGAGAGGAAAAGAAGACAGACATGAAGATAATGACTGATACGGCAATAAACCCTCCCGCAGGGGACCAGCCACCCAAATACCCAAATTTTTGTTTAACACCAGTAAATGCTATTGAAAATCATTCCAGTCTTTCCCATGAACACCAGACAGACAACAATGTGGCTGTCATGCAAGAGAATGCGAACCAAAGAAATCTGGTGTATAGAGAATGTAGTAGAAATCAGCTCTTCTCCTTGCGTCCGAACATGCCTCTGAAGCACTGCTTGAGTCGCTCACTCTTTTTCGGGCCATCTCGTTCAACTTCTAAGCTTCGGTTTTTCTCCTTGCCCTTCGACTTTTCTTGCTTGCGTTTTGCCTTCTCCTTCTTTCCGTTCAGAATGACCAGACTTGTGGGTCTCGTCTTAAGACCTGGTCGGTCTACGACACCTGAATCCCACAAACCCGCAGTCGTTACTGGGTTGTAGGCTGACTGTGATTTGGCAGCCCTAGGATCTATCGATGCGGGCGAAGGCGAACGGAGCTCTGAAGGAGGTTCAATTATCTTGATGGGTGGAAGATTTGGGCCAGTTGGCTGTAATGGGGAGTCTGGTAGCACAAGCTCTTTGATTCGCAGCAATTCTGTGCTACGCTTGATTTGCCTTTCTTCTTCCGTCTCTGGAAGGGCTTGGTCTTCAAGTGCCAGCCCAAAGCGCTTACGAGTACTACCCGTCTTGGGGTTGAAGTCTGCGTTACCCGTGGAATTGGAGCGACCAGAGCGAGTCTTGATACGAGGCGATGCGGTAGGAGAAGTCTGAGTAGAGACGGGAGAGGAAATAGAATTGGAGCTGGCGTTACGGTGGAGCTTTTGGGTGCCAGTCCTAAAAATCCTTGGGAGAGTGCGGCGGTTCTCATCAATTGTAGAGGCAGGAGAGGCCGAACGAGGAGATTCAGCAAATGATATGCTTCGAGAAGGCGCGGTTGGGCGGAATGTTGCAGAGGTGCTCAATGTTGGAGGACCGTTTGGTTTAACCCAGGAAGAATACGGCGACCAACCTTCCGAAAAGGCAACCCAGATTCCAGAGATGACAATGAATCTCCGCAGCGTGTCGTCAGTCTTGACAGCGAGACGGTCACTGGCATAATCTAAGTATGAACTTGGGTTGCTGATACTGGAGGGAGTTGCCAAGGGAGTTGTGAGGCCGGATGGAGGATAGCTAGGGGTAGGTGGCGATGTAGCCGAGGGCATTGCATACGAGTCCAAGACGTCAATGTTGGTTCGAGTCATGCTCGCGATGACGGGGTGACGTCGAGAGCTGGCGCTGATTGTGCTGAAATTGAATTTCTTATCCTCTGAAATGGGCGAAGCCTGGGAAGACGATGCACGGCGAGCATGTGCTGCCTTTGGTACCCAGCGGGACTTGAGCGAAAGGCCATGCTCATCCGTGCAGCCAAACTCGTAGCCGCCATTGGGCAGGTTCGTAACCTCCCAGCATGCCCCATCGTTCATCAAGACCTCCGTCTTGATGCTGGCGCCCTTGTCATCTTTGGCGGGGCAGATGATTCCAACGACATCCCTCCCGCCCCACCGCTCGTCGTCCGACTTGCTGTCATCATCCCTGGCTCCGTATTCTTCTGCCTTGACAATCAGGAGATCGTTGGGGCACAGCTTGTCTCTGCTCTTGCTGTAGAATGTGCGGGCCAGGCGGCGGGTGGAGCGTGGAGCGAGCAGGGAGAAGGGAATGACTTCATAGACGGGTTTCGGACGACGTGAGGGCACGACTTGGTGCAGCTGTAGCAGGACTTTGGGGCGAATGTGCAGCTTCGGGCGGGTGGTGGTGGGCGGCTGGGCGAGGTTGTAGGTGGTCTTGGGGCGGGGGGCTCGTTTCTTCGGCTTTTCGTCGTTGGACGCAACGCTACTCGACGAGGCACGCCGTGAGGCAGTAGGGGACGTAGCGGGCGCTTCGAGATCGGGGGTCATGAGGGGTTGGGGGGGAGGTTCGGGGGTGTCGGCCGGCGATGTCTCGCTGGCTGCAGTCTGCTTTCGCAGCGCGGAGAGCACAGAGAGAGGCATCTGTGAGAGGAAGGAGCCATTGTTGGTGGGCGAGGGAGAGGGGCGCGGCGAGGAGTGGTCAGGACCGGAGTGTTTGGCTGCGGCGGTGGTGGTCAACATATCCAGCAGCATGACTCCCGCTATAGGTCGCAACCTGGCATGCTGGGAGATGTCAGTGTGGGTGAGAGAGCAGTATGGGAGCGCTATGTGTCGACGATGAAGGTGAGACAGCTTCCAGCGCCTGCCCACGGAGCGGGCAGGCGTGGCTTTAAGGCTGTGCGCGTGGAGGAGAGGAGAGAGTATGAGAGGTGTTCGTATAAGCCAGCTTACCGGTACGAGGGAGCGGGTCTAACCTCGCCTTGGAAATCAGCCCTGGAGGCGCTAGAACTGATTAGATTATGCAGGGATTGGGACGACCTCTTGGTTGATGGTTCGGGGTTCAGCAATGGATGTTCTGGATGTCTCTGGCATACGGGCAACCAAGGCGAGCAGAACCCCTCATGGTTCTGACGACTGCGTCCTCGTGGTGGCCAAGGGGTAGTATGTGAGTTTTTGTCCGACGAAGCGATGAGACAGTGGCTTTCGCAGCGCAAAAATCCGTCGCGGGGCCAATTCACCTTGGCGCCGCCGTGCATTAATTCGAGAAAGTCGGTGATTTATGACAGCCCGCTAAAGCAATTCTGGCAAAAGGAGCAGGGGATGCTTCGGCCCCGGGGAGTACTAGAGGCGCACGTCAGAAGCATCGAAGCGTCGAAGCGTGGGAGCAACGTGTTGGTATGTTGGCTGCATGTCTGGTGTATCGAGCGGTCGAAATTCATAACCGTGGCATTGGAGCGCAGGGGCTGAAACTTTACTGCTCGATCCGGTCAGGGCCAGGCTGACAGCGCTCTGATTGGCTGCGGGGTGTTTGTTTCGTAAAGCCGGCATTTTGCATGACGGCGCAGACCCATGTTTCTCATGTACCGTTTGCTACTTCGCTACTTTCTCCTAAACGGTTTATATTTAGGAATCCCGCTGCCAGCTGGGGTTGATCAGCATCCGTGACCACGCTGCTGGACTACGCTTCTACATCCAGTATGGGCTTTTTGGCTGCTTATCTCTCAGCGTGGTAGAGGGAATCGCGAGAGTCAGTGGCTGCCATGTGTATTGATGGACGAGGGCGCCTGGATTCGCTCGACGAAGCCGAGTAAGAATCCCAACCAACTTCCGCTCGCATCCGACGGGCCATGGATGAACATGTGCTCCGTCGCATGCGAAGGCAGACATCGAAGGAGCTGGGTTCGCAAACCCGCGGCCGTCATTGGCGCAGAGGGAGGACGGACCTTTAGGCGGGATATATCAAACATGCCTCCGCAACAGGGTGAGGAAATTGATAATGACGCCCATATGTCTTTCCCTCACTGACCTCCTAGGCGCGGCGGAGTGCCCCTCGGACTCGCCGCGCATATGCAATTTTTAGGCCCGTGGACACTGAACCGCAATGTTGAAATCGCAGTCTGAGACTATGCCAAACTGAATGCGCAAGAACGGAGTTTGTCTGCCAGCTGGCGGAGTATCTCTGCCATGGAAGCGAGAGCCACTGCGCTGCTGCGGCTGTCAAACCCTAATTTCTGGCGTTTTCACCGCCCCAGTGCCGAGTGCGCACCACCTCACCTCACCTCACCTCACGCTTGCACGCTGCATCGTCAACTGCATCTGCCCCGCATTCCCCCTCGCATTCCCATCGCGCCTGCATTTCGACGAGCTTTTCTTTTTGCTCGCGGCCGTTTTTTGCAACCGATCCGCTCCGCTGTCGCCCGTAACCCGTGCGTCGGATCTTCCAAGTTGCGAGGGCCGAACGTCAGCTGGACGAACACATTGTGCAAAAAATACGGACGCACCACGGCCGTAAGTGTACTCTGGCGCCCTGATTGCAAAAGACGCCGAATACCAGCGAATCGTACATGCGAGCGCCTCTCTCGTCAGCCAGCCCAGACCTCAAGCCACCATGGTTTCGGACGAGGAAAGCACTTTCCGCAATCATGAATGCACTAGTGGACCAGCCGACACAGACCACCCAGCTGAAGCCCTCCTGGTCTGGTTCTCTCATAACAAAGGTTGGTTAAACCCTCACGTGAGAGTCATCTTCGACGACTCGTGCGGCTTCCACGTCGTCGCCACAAAGGACTTGAGCTCTCCGACGGTGGCAAGATGCCCTCTGGCCCTCACCCTCTCCTACCTGTGTCTCGATCACAGTCAAGATGTGGTGCCTCATGTCCACAGCCCTCTCCAGAAGTGCCTGGGGAAGGTCCCCGACTATGTGCTAAACTATCTTTTTCTCATTGAGCAGCGCTGTCTTGGAGAGGAGTCACTATGGCACCCCTATATTGCCTGTCTGCCTGGGCCGGAGACAATGGCCACTCCCCTATGGTTTACCGACGAGGATATGAAATACCTCCAAGGTACCAATCTGATGCAAGCCACCAGCGACAGACAAAGGCGTCTACGGGAACAATGGACCAATGCCCAAAATGTCATGAAGGAGTCTAGCATCGCCATTCCTAGCGAATTCAACTAGTAAGTTGAACCAGAATAAGCGCTACGTACAGAGCAAGGCTATGATCAGATATGCCAACTACCTCGAAGAGAGCATTGTGAAGACAACAATGGGTCCACCAACATTGTTGTGGCTTGTGCGCCGCCTGCTCGACTACACACATCAACCGGTGACTGTGAGATATGCGTTATGAAGCATATTCCTGACCAGGTCTAGTCGCGCTGACCAAACCTAGTGACCTGTTTCGCTGGGCCGCCACCATCATGACATCGCGGGCCTTCATTTCTGATCACATTCTCCCAGATAGGCCCACTTTCCCCATCCTTTTTCCCGTTGTCGACATTCTAAATCACTCAGTCGAGGCGAAAGTGGAGTGGGACTTCAACCCATATCAAGATTTTGCGCTCAAGATTCTCGAGGATGTGAAGGAAGGTGACGAACTATACAACAACTATGCCCCCAAGCAGAACGATGAACTGCTCATGGGCTATGGGTTTTGTATCCCGGACAACACCATGGAGCAGTTCGCTATCCGAATGATGATTCCTCCTGAGATTATGCACGAAGTTAGTGGAAATACTGAGCTCGATCGAGAAATGATGCCCTTTGGGATGCCAAAGTCTTGCTTAGACGGCGACCAGATGAAGCAGCAGCACTTTCTACGTGTTCGCGACCATCCTCTTGGACGCTATGAAAACATCATACCCTATTTCCAAGGCTTCGCTCCATATCTCGTACACACGAGCTTCCTCGTGGCTCTACATGCCCGGCAAATGAAGCTTGCTGATGTTACGCTTCCCAATCCTGGAGCAAGGATATTCTTGGGCACACTGAAGACCTTGTACCAGGCAGTCCAGAATCGATGCTTACGTCTTCCCCTCTCGATGCCATTTCTCCCTGCATCGGGAAATGACAAGCAAAAGTACGCAACCATCTACCGAAACGGCCAAGCCAAAATCATCCACACGATGCGTCTCGAGCTCAAGACAGTGCTGGAGAGGATACGAGTACACAACAAAGTCAGCGCTAAGCCAGCCATCATCACGACAACCGAAGCGCTCTTTGCCTTCAAGGCAGACTTCCCCGACCACTACCAGGACTTTAAGAATGCCATTCTTTTACAGTGGGGAATTGAAATCCGGAACTCGACCGATTACGCAAGCGATGTAGCCGGAGCAGATGTCGAGGACTTGGTCTGGGTGCTTCTGCTTATCGTTTTCGCTACTATCACGCTGTCAGTTTATTTATTTCTCTGTCGATATCAGACATATCTTGGTATCTATCACACGTTGGTAGCAGAATAAGTTGACCCCGAACACCAACAAAACAGACTTGCGAACTCCACGATCCTATTCCCACAAATCAAGTAGCCGTACTAACACCCCCCAGAACATCCTTCCACGACACCTTAATTCACACCTGGATCCAAGACCTCTTCTCCTCGTACCCGCTTCCCTCTCTCCCCACATCCTCTTCCTCTTCCTATCCCGACCAAAACTATACACATATCCACCGTATCCTCCGCAAACTCTCAAAACGCGGCTCCCCAACCTTCGCCGCCGTCGCCGCTGTCGACTCCCTCGGCTCCAGTCTTCCCTCCACTCCCAACGAGCCAGAACCAGACAGCGTAAAAGGAATGCCGGGCTACCACGGCCCCATACGTCATCTTAGGGAGAAACTCATCCTCTGGGCCCTGCACGTCGTTGCTACAGAGCGGCTCGAGCTCCCCGACCGCGAGAACGAGGCTTTGACAAGACAGTGCATGTACATGCGGCCGTGGCACCCCGACCATGGGGATGAAGCGTGGATGTTCGAAGAATCCGATATCATTACGGCAGAGGAGTAGAGTAATATAGAGGAGAGGAGAGTAACCTAGACTGGGTAAAACTTAACATGGCACAATGCAGCACATGTTGTCCATTTCTTTTTCCATTTTATTGCTCGCTCAATATAAGCGTCCGAGATCTACTACTGCCCCCCCTGGTACATGGAAAACCCATAGCATGCTATCACAGTCTATAGCATCACACAAAGCACACCTCAGCCAGCATTCAGACAACCAAAGGTAAACATGCAACACTGGATTCGGACATCTATATACACCATCCCTCACCTCTTCGCACGAGATAGAAAACTAGTCATCCTGCTTCCAAAACGCCAGGCACTTACGCCACTGGTATTACATCCTTTGCTTACCACCCACTCAGCCAAAGAGAAGAAGACAGAATGCGTTAATGAAGGAACTGTACAAAGCAACACCGGGCCATGATTGGAAGCAGTCCCTCACAGGTTGATCTTGACATATAAGGGCTTGGTCCCTTGTTCTTTGACCCCAATGAGTGGAGGCTGCGTTGCTACAGGGACTCTGGTCGGAGGAGCGGGTTCTGGAACCTTGATCGTCGGAACCCTTGCTGGGGTGCC
Organism: Beverwykella pulmonaria; assembly: GCA_001599595.1. NCBI lineage: Eukaryota > Fungi > Ascomycota > Dothideomycetes > Pleosporales > Melanommataceae > Beverwykella > Beverwykella pulmonaria. The sequence continues at coordinate 4,358,859 of BCHH01000003.1, forward strand.
GTAGCAACTCAGGTCAGCGGCGTTGGTGCATTGTCCTCCACTTTCTGATCCTTCAACTCCTGAATGACACCCGGTCCAGCCTCAGAGCTGCCAAGGCCGTGTCTCTAGGGGGCAGATGTTGGTTCCTCACATACAACAGCTATTAGTTACTGCGACGGGGCCAGCAGTAGGCTCTTTTGCAAGGTGCTGAGTGGGTTGGCGGCTTGGTGGCTCTACACTTCGTTGTACGACGGGTGCAGATGATTTCGGAGGTTCCTCTACGATACGCTGAGGGGGCTGTCGGCTTCAAGGTTCCACGATATGCTGAGTGGGATGTTGATATGGAGGCTCTACGCTACGCTGAACTATGGGCGTACCCAGCTTCAAAGGGGACAACCGTGGACGCCGTGGGCGTTTTGCTTGGACGTCTAACCGCAAATTGCTGACGAAGTTCCATTGTTGTGGCTCATATTCAGGCTCCACCTTCCTAACGATAGACAGAGGTGAAGGTTCTTTAGAAGAACGCTTGCGCCGCCACTTGAGGCAACGCCATAGGGCGAGGCGAGTGCGATTGCAGTAATGATCAGTAATCAAGTGTACGTAACAATAGTGCACGAGCGCCCGTTGGATGTGGAAGATAATGATAATGCGTATAACGTGGGATTCCTGCTTCGATGCAGGGGAACATATCACTCACGCAAAGAATGCCACCTGGTATTAGACCGCCCATACGCCTCATTTTTTTTTTCTTCTTCTTGCGTTCTTTGTCGTCAGCCTGTTTTGCTTTCGGTCAAGAAAGGGCCTCGGTGGTGGAAGTCCACTCAACGGGTCACCGTGGACCACATGTCGGGGAAATGTCTGTTCCGTAGCAGGCCTACATGGTGCTGGTTCGGGTCAGAATAGCTCGATCGACGGGTACTGATTGATGAATCATCGTTGGTGCCCCACAACTTGTAGAAAAGCCTTCGGGGCTGTATGCGGAAGAGGATTTGGGAAGAGGAAGCACCGGAAGTTGGCGTTGGAGTCCCGGTGGCCGTATACACTCCTGTCAAAGGGATCGAAGTAGTCGTGGTGGGCATTGCTGTGGAAGCGATGGTGGGAAGACTGCCTGGCTTGCCGACAATGGAATGGCTCTCGGGAGGCACCAAATCGCTGTCCTTAGCAACCCATATCCCATACTTGACAATACCTTTACCCTGAGCCATTTGGTTCTGCTCATCGAGGGTGCAGGTATCCTGGAGTGCGCGGACCCAGCAGGTAGATTTGGGTTGCACGGGGACTTTGTTGCGATAATTAGAGTATCTTGGACCTTTCGTTGTAAACGTTGATATGTCGATCTTGTTCCCTGTACCGACATCGGTTCCTTCGATGATGCGGGTGAAGACAGTAAAAGCAGTCTCGGATTGGTACGAAGGAACCGTGTGTCCGGCATCGTATATGCGGGAAAAAGAAAGATTGCCATATTGACGCACTTGCCCACCAATATAGGAGTTATTGGGAATGATGTCGGCGTAGCCAGAAGCAGGGAATGTGGTACTGTAAGTTGGCAGAAGGCGAGCAAGCTCAAGAGATACGGCTTCCCCTCCATACCAGTTGCAAATTATATCCCTGTCATATCATCAGTAATGTTATAGGAATATGCGGAGCACAAAAGATGAGACATACGCATCACCATATATGAAAGCCACTCGAACCCCCAAAGTGAGAAGGCTGGCCAGGGACGTGAGCTGCGTTCCTCGAATCATATCACCAGCTAATACAGATTAGCATGGCAACCCACTATTGGGCGGCAACATCATGGGAGACTTACTGAGCGCAAAGGCATTATAGACGTTGCTGCTACTCTCGGTAAAGTTGACTCTGGCACCGATGGATCGCAGGACATCGACGTTGTTCAAATACTCCAAGTATGCGTAATTTGGGAACGAGCTGGGATTGAGAGCGCGAATGTCATACACACTTCTGCCTGATTTGGCAACGGTATCCAGGAAAGCATTGCAGTTTTTGGCAGCCTGCGCGCAAATCGTGTTTGTGGAAACGTCATCACCCTCTCCTTGGGGGTCATGGGCGTTCATGCTGTCGCGGCACTGGGTGATGAGATCCTTGCAACCTCCAGACGCTGAGAAGTCGCTGAGGCCATTCAACTGGGTGACCTGGTCGATTGCCTGGATCCCATAGGTGTTGTTGTAGGCAAATTTGGGCAAGTAAGGTGCTTGGATGAGTTGATCTACGAGGCCATTGATGATGCCGACTGAAGCAAGCTTGATTTCAAGTGTGCTATTGCGTGGTATATCTCCGATGAGACGTTTGGCGTTCTGAGTTTCGAAGAAGTTGGCAAAGGCAGGCCCGTACACGCCACCGTAGCTTTCAGCGAACAAATTGACACCCGTAGGCTGCGTAGTGTTGCTGCCTGGGCGAGTACCAGGATTGTACTTGGGGAACGCGGATAGAAAGCCCTGCAGAAAGTGCCAGGATGCACTTGCCGCAATGGTGCTCGTATTTTGGGTGCTGTACTCGTGACCACTAGAGAAGGTGCCATTCAGGAAACTCCACGGGGGGAGGCCTACGGGGAGCGGCTGCGGCGGGCTGTGATATTCTGCGGTACTGAGATTGAGGGTGGCATTCACGGCGTCATCGTAGGAGAAGCCAGTCTGGGTAGGCTGGTCGATGAAGAGCACGTTGGAGCTCCGGTCCCATCCCCACATGTTCGGTTGGGTGCCATAGCTGCCGTCGGTTGATTGGATGACCTCGCAAGGGCCTGATTCGCGGAAGAGACCGATCATACTGCGAATATTGTCAGCATGTGCGCCTCATACGTCGTGGATGAAGGTGAGCTTGCCTGCTACTGCCGGGTCCGCCATTGAGCCAGATAGTGAGGGGCGCCGTCTCAGGACTCGTGCGGGCCTCGAAGAACCAGAAGAAGGTGTTGATGGAGTAGTTCTGCTGGTACGGGGCGAGGGTGAAGGGAGGGAGGGAGACATAGCCCGAGTATTGTTTCTGCGTACTGAAGGCAGTGTAGCAAGTGCCGGGGTCGGGCGACTTGTAGGAGATGGTGATGTTAGGATTGATGGGAGACTTGAGGACGGTATAGGTGACGGGGGGCGGGAACTGCGCGACGGAGCAGCCAAAGAGGGCGAGAACAGACGCTAGAATGATTGGCGATAGTTGGAACTGGCGTGGCGAGGTCAGCGCTGGAATGGTGGTGTTGCGGTGTGGTGGTAGTGGGGCGCAGTACAGCTCTGTAGGATAGGATCGAGGGGTGGACTTGACTTACCATGTTGACTGAGGCTGGCAGCAAAGAACTACAGCATGACAATGGAAAGCCTGGATAACAGCGGGAGCAGAGCTGGGCTGCTGTTTGCTGCGGGATATAAGAGCAGAGCTTGGTTCGTCGTATACAGCCTCGCGTAAGAAGAGCAGAAGGGCAGCCCGCGCGGGTTATTTAGCGGTCCATCTGGGTGGAGCTGCCTGCCGAACGCCTGGACAACAACAACATGTCGAAGAGGGAAGGGAGGGCGAAAGGAAGATCGCAATTGCGCCGCAAAGATTTGGGAGGGTCCTTGGATCGCCTGCTGCAGGGGCAGCGCGTCAACAGGCCAAGGCCAAGCCGGCACGAAGCGAAAGTCTCCCGAACTCCCGAGGAACGACGCTACAGACAAGTCATTGGCTGCTTGGTGAAGCGTGTTCAAGGTTGCGCTCTTCGTCTCTTGGGCCACAGAATAAGTCTCGTCCAGTAGGATAGCGTACATCTGCTCGGATTCTCACTATCATGATTGGACACCGTTTTGGTAGATCTACGACAGAGACAACTGGGATTTTTGGTATTTAAAAATGAGAAGCAGAACACCCAAAACACTCCGTCCATATCAATGATCGCCCTCCCCATCACCCCACTGCTCCACCATCCCCTTCTCCCCCCTAACCAACCGCTCCAAATTCATCTTAACACTCCACCTGATATACCTGCTCCCCACCTGGGGCCGGCCACCCGGCCCATTCCCCATGATATCGCTCGACGCCTTCTCAGAAAAATGGTGACTGAAAATCGGGGGCTGCACTGTGATGCACATTGGCAATCTCTCCCTTGTGGCCCCTCTCGTCAATCCATTGCAATAGTCGGAGAGCGCGAAATCGTAGCCCCGGTCGAATTCCCGGATTCCGAATTCGTAGAGCAGTTTGCGCGCTCCGGATTGCGTGACGGCGTACGCGATAGTGCACGTGGTGGTGTTGGCGCGGTGGATGATGCGTGTGTATGGTGGGTAGAGGGTTGAGATGGCGTCGGGAGAGGAATGCGCCATGGGCCTGAGGTGCTGTGGTTCTGATACAGTATGATCGTTGGGTATCATGATGCGGTCGGGTCTGTTGGGAGAGGGAGGAGAGAGGCTGGCGCCGCAGTGGCCCAGCCAGAGGACGTCCCAGGCGCGGCCGTAGGGTTCCCGTAGGAGGTTGCTGTGAGCGGAGCACGACGAAAGAGGGAGCGCGGACCGCTTTGCGAGCTCGACGGTTGACAAGTTTTCGTGCGAGGGGATTGAAGGCCGTCTTGATTGACGTTCTGACTGGGCTGCGAGTTCTGGGATTGTTTGAGCGCCCCGGCCAAAGTCTGCGAGTTGAGATCGGATGCGGAAGTCCCAGTCTGCATCGTCTTCGAGGATCAATGCGGTCGTCAGGTTCTGTTGCACAATTCTACAATATGTCAACTTCTGCTTTTGATGGTCTGTGGGCGTGACTTACTTTTGTAGTGCGTTCATGTGAGCTCGCCAACTACCCAGGTTCCCAGGTGGCAACGTCCTGTGGTTCCCAGGCGGATAGGCCTTCTCTGGGATATCGTCTGCGTTAATCCCATCAATCCAGTCGAGCGATATGCCGGTATATGATGCAGCAAGAGATATCGAATCTTTCCGGTCCGATCGCCATGGCGCATTGATTACGTAGATCTTTTGAAACTGAGACCAAATGTTAGCAGTTGATTCAAACAGAGGACGCACGAGAGGAACGAGTATACGCACACCCAAGGTATCGTTACCGATGACGGTCGGAACACCTCTGCCGGGTAGAAAGAGCTGCTTCGAGTACAGTAGAGCACCTTCGGCATGAATGTCGCGTTGGAATTTCACAACAGTGAACAACACCGCCAAAAAGAGCACCACGGCCAAGTAGACGCGGCCATGGCTCTGAAAAGGCATACCGACATCTCCTGCCCCTCAACCCTGGACCGTGGGCATACAGCACCTTATGGACCAGAAAATTCCCTCGGGCTGACACATGACACATGACAGGTGAGCCGCAAACCCGGAATTTTGGGAGCTACACGACGATCGCATAAAATAGATGAACATGACAGGAGCTGGTATTGGATTTGGGATTGCAGGCTAAATGAGAATTGGAAGGCCAAGCGGAAGCACGTGTGGGGTAAACTCCGATGTGAATGTAGATGAAACGTGCGTCATTGGAAACAATACAGCACCTTAAACGTAAGTTACTGTGTGGCGCACACGATACGATGTCGTTGAGAAGATGTGTCCAGTTGACAAACGCGCGAGAACCCGAACTCAGAACTCTTCGTCAAGGGCTGATTATGTGGTATACATTCAAGAATCCTGGAGAAATGAGGAGTCATTGGAATGTTCCAAGGTCAAGTGAAGCCCTTGGCCGCAATAAATGTCGCAATTATGCCAGACTGGGGGTCGCAGCACGGGTGATTTCCATCCTTCAGAGGTTGAGGGCCCTGTCCGCGAGAACGTTTCTCCTTTGCCATCCACCGTAAATCCAGCCCACTGCATCAGCCATATCGTTGTAATACGGAGTCCAATCTGGTAATATTGTTAGCGTCTTGTCCACCCAAGTGATGTCAACGAGACATGAAAATATATCCATTTTTTACTCTCAAGAAACTAGTGTGCATGTGCCAGAGGGCATCAAGCGTTGGCGCAATAAGGGAGGGCCAAGTAAAGCAAGTCGACTGACCTCTATTCCATTCACCCTCACTGGATTTAAGCTCTTTCCAAGTTTTCTTCTCGGAAAGGCCAGTCTGAGCATAGGTTGCCCTCTTTCCCCTGCGGGCCACAATTCTGACTTCCCCCTTTAGGTCTTGATCAGGCCCAGCAATGCGAAAGTTCTCGATCACCGTATGGCCAGGCTGTGCTGACCAAGGCCGAGAGATGGTTGCACCTGAGGCGCTCGGCTCAGGTGTAATGAACATCCGCACTTCCGCGTCGGTTGCATCGCCATCCCTCTCTTTCAAAAGAGCGTCCCAGTTCTCTGGCTGAGCGACCCTCTTGCGCCTGTGGTCGTATCCAGAAGCAATGAAGTCCGTATTGGGTGTGATATAGACGAGCTCTTTCCATGCGTCACTCCTGAGCAGGCTTTCGATATCAAAGTATGTGACCACATCCCTCCAGCCGTCCACCAAACCAAACCCATGGAAGCTGTCCTCCACCACAAGGTGTTCTAGATTGAGCCCAGGAAGTAGCGACAGAGCGTTGTTGAAGTAAAATATTGGATAGTACGATGCTCTCGCTGGGTAGAGTGGAAAGGGAAATGCCCTTACCCTAATGTGTCGTATTCGCGTGACGACTGATTGGTCGACGCTCAGGAGCGTGTCTAGCATGGACTCGGTACCGCGAAAGTGCATATTCACGTTCAAAGGAAGATGTTGCCATGCTTCCCGGTGAGTTTGATGGCAAGCCTGTAGAATGGCGGTGCGATTCTGCGAAGAAGTACCAAAGCCGTGGTGTACTGTGTAGGAGCTGAAAAGTTGCTCGTAGATAAGCACTCGAAGCTCCAGCGGAATGGAGAGGAAAGTTGACGCCATGCCCTCGAGTCTGCGCATTGGCAAACAATTTGTGATTGAGAGTACTCCAACTGTTGGTTTGGTCCTGGCGCGAAAGTGTGAGGTTACTTAAATGCGATTGTGGAAAATGTGGACAAGAGCGATGCTGTGTAACCTCACATAGAATCCTGCTTTCAGGGTTATAGCAAAGTGATGGGTGATGGGTGATGCAATGCAGATCGCAACAATAATCAAATTACCAGGGAAGAGCAGACAACGGGCAACGCGGGTCTTTAAATGCGGCAAAGCAATGGCGACATCCCGTAAGCGTGGGTGATGTACTGGGGGCGGTAGTAAGTTTCCGTGCAACGACGGCCACTAGCGTAAATCAGATTACCACATGGCTTAGCTGAAGCCTGAGCAAAGATAAAGACTTGCTGCTAGATGCCACGATTAGACCACCAAGACTCATGTAAGCCAATTGCATGCAGCATGGCTGATCTCGACCCCCAAAGGCCTGATGGGTGTTTATTCTGGAAACGCCAAATCGTCTAACCTACCTTACGAGTATGCACGGCGCTTTTAGGTATGAATGCGCGTGGAAATCTACATGCTTTGCCCCTTCTTGTTCTTTTTTCTCTCAGCTCCGTCTGGTTGCACTTCCAAGCTTTCGGATCCTTAATCCAACTTGGACCGAACACGGCTTTTTTCTTGCTCTTGTATCTTCTTTCTTTGCCACTGCCACTCAACTAGAACCGGTAGGAAGTTCCACAAATCGAATTCAGGCCAAAGACAATCGAGGAAAACGATCGAAGTCTTCTCATGACACTGCCAGAGCATGAAATCGCTCAACCTCTGGACGCCAGATGTGCGCACCAGCAGATCCAAGGGTGGCGCACCACTAGTCAACATGTTGTCGGTCAGCGTCTCGGCTGTGATGGTTTCTGGGTCCAAGTAGCTTGGTGTTCCCGAATGGGTCTCGTCCTTTTCTGACGGACTAAATGCTGTCGATGTCGTTGAAGAGTGCGCGGGATTCCCTTCTTTGGAGGACGACGGCGAGGTTGAACGCGAGTTGGACTGCTCGGATACATCGTCGAGTCCCTCTCCGAGCATCTGATTGCGGATATGTTGGGTTATGTGCGTTTCGGAGAACGGCCGCTTCGATGGTGGTGGGAGATGGCTTATAGGCTGGCTGTACTTATCGACCGTTTTCTTGACGGCACCCGTAATCTCGTCCCGCGAGGTGTAGGGAAAGCAGACGTTTAGGATGGCTCTGGCGGGAAGGCGTCAGCAAAATGGAGACGGGAGAAATCGCTGAGCGCATACTTGTCATTCTTGGCTGTCAGAGAAACAGCCTTGTCGATTGCTTCAAGCACATCGGGCTTTACAAGGTTCCGCTGACCCAGAATTCGTATAGATGCACCATAGCGGTCCAGCAAAGCTCCGTGTTCGGACAATTGACCCAGCTTCAGCTTCGCCATAGCCATCAGGGCATCAACCTCGTGTTTCGAGCGCTTGAAGTTCTCGATGCTGAAAGCGTATATGGTCACGACTTTGACTCCAGTCTTGTAGCAAACTTCGAGAATCTGAGGCGAAGAGTCAGCATAGGCGCAGAGGAGACCATCATTGTATCATCGTACTCGAGCGAGCGCCTCAAATCCCAGGTTGTGCCCTTCTACGGTCTCAATCCTGTGGTCTCTAGCGAAGCGTCTGTTCCCGTCCATCACAAATGCGACATGTTGCGGGATGGGACCCTGCCTAAGGGCGCCGATAAGCAGCTCTCGTAGCTGTCGGAATGTCCAAGCGACTGGAGGAGAGGAGGCAAGCCACTTTCGGACCCTCCCCTCGTGAATAGAGCCTTCCATAGCGGAAAGATTGATGAGGTCAAAGAGTGGTTACAGGTTGCGAATGTTGGGAAATGTACTGTGTAAAGGCGATGGCGTGAGATTCGAGCCGACAACGGGAGGAGGCTCGAGGCAGAATAGAAGGCTCGGTGGTCATGAATTGGGCGGCATGCTTATAAAAATACGTGCAACCTTGGAGTCAATGGCAAGTCTGGGCAGCACACGCAAACCCGGGCGATGTTGAGGCGAAGCTGTGACGCGACTTCCTCACAAAGCTGTCGCGGCGCATCCTCGGGTGGCAAGGAAATTTCCAGGCTCGGGAAGCACGGATGCCCAGCTGATGCTGACGCACGTGATATTTCGGCATGGCGAAATTTCCTCCGAGAGGACCCAGCTCATCGCTCGGCACCTCCAACACATTCTTCTCTCATCATCGGGAGTCTTGTTTGCATACTTCCCTCTTGAAAGATATTCCTCCATGGCTGACAAGCCGCAGCCGTCTGTCTTCGAACTCGCTGAGCTGCTCTCTGACGGCTTCGCTGCCTTGAGCGGCGAGTACCAGCTACTTTTTGACCAGCAGCGGCAGCTGGAGAGCAAGTTGACGTGGGCGAAGCAGCAGGTATGTGCCTTATTCCTTACCCTTTATCCCCGCTTTCATGATGAACACCTTAGCTCTAGACCTGAAGCTGCAAAGCAGCTCTGACAGACACAATCACAATTTTCTGACCGTCGACAACTTCCAATGCCTTATTCGTACGCTACATAGACTACACCATGTCTAACCATAACAGTATCTTGATGCACTGAAGCGCTTCACTCCCGAAACTCTATCGCAAGATCATCGCGTGTTCCTGCAAGACCTCGAGCGCGTAGCATTGGAGCAACCGCAACTCAGCCCACAGTCTGAGTGGATTGAGCAACTTGGCGAAAGCGAAGATGGTGAGAGAAGGACCCGGGCGAACCTGATCCAACAGGCGGCATCTGTCTTGGCTGGCATTCGCGATTCTACCAACGACAACAGCGTAAAGATATGGAGCGGACCCTCTGCCGATAAGGAGAAACCGCCATTACGGATACACACCCCATTAGATCTTTCACACATGGAGAAGGATTTTACGATAGCTGGGGTGCCCAGTAAGCTCGGGTGTCCGTTTGCTTCGAGGAGCGGTCGACAAAGCCCGGTTGTTACCCCACGAAGTTCCACCTCGCGCATGAGTCTTCGGGGCAGGAGATCCAAAAGACCATCCTTCAACGACCCAATACGAGCTGAGATTTGCGGAAATGACCAGGTTTCGGCTTCTGCCTCGGTTGATGGGTCTGCTGCCGTCTGTCCCATACGATTCCTAGACCAACACGCGCCGGAAGAGGTGGCGAAATATTTCGAGAAGCACAAGCACGAACTTCCGCGAAGTCATGAAGTATGTATCAATCGGTTCCAAAGCAATGCCGAGAGCATAGAACAGCTAGATCGTAAATACGGAAACCTCGTCAGTATGATCCAAGGTCTGGGCGAAAAGCACCAAGCATGGCTGCCGGATGATCCAGATGAAGCCGCTGAGGAACCTGGGAGTGAGGCCCGAGCGGATGAAAAAGTTCATAACTGGGCGAAAGCCGTTTCAACAAGCCTACAGGACCTCAAAACGCCAGACGAAGAAACGGAACCACCAGAACAAGGCCTGGACGACGCGAGAACTGCTCACTTTGATAGGCCTCTCAAGGAAATCAGGGTTGGCGAGTCTCCCAGCCGCCCCTGGGGCATTTCGATACCAGCCAAATATACGAATGGAGACAGTTCGTCGTCGGTCGGTTCTGCTCCAACTGCCTCACCTCCTCTACCTATCAAAATAGACCAGCCCCTAGGAGAAAACCCCCAGAACTCGGGAAAATGCCCATTTGACCACCGCGCTGTTGGCAAGACACCTGACGTCAAAGTATTGCAAGATCCTGACCAATCTGCACCTCGATTCGAAGGGCAATCCCGTCGCCAGCCCTCTCCAGAGCCTCGAGCGCCTTTAAATGCGCCCGATGAAGAGAAACCAAATCATGAAACCGCCAAATCATTTCCTCAGATGGTTTTCAATGGGCCTGTTTTTATCGGTTATCCGCCAGACCAGCTGATGGCCCTGCTACAGAATAGCAATATTGGCGCTACGATGCGATGAGTCAATCTCATTGATGAGAGTATGGACTTTCCAAGAGGGGATCGAGCAAGGTGGTTGATGCATGCTTTTCGCAGACGCACTATTGACCGCATTGGTCCATCACTAAGACTGCGCTGTAAGGGAACTGTATGGTAATTTGAAGGTAGGGTTCATCAACTACTTGGAACTTTATGTTTTGTCGTGCTTTTGTCAAGCTCATTACCGTGTCCTTTCACCATTATCGACGAGGCGTCCCATGTCCAAGGTACTGCTTAGTCGTTTCCTCGGATTTAATTGACTTACAGCGTAGTCCATGTTAGATCCGCGCATTTTAACTCCAAAACACAACCGCTGAAGGCTCCTCTCAGCCTAACGGTGTCACGTCATGTACGGAAAAAGCACCATGTTTCCCCAGAGGTGGTACGGTATGAAGCACGGTGGCAACCTCATTGCTTCTTCAGGTCTGCCATCCAGGTTCGCACAGCTTTGGCACTATCGTGTGCAGCTCGAAACACTGGAACTAGAGTTAGGCAAGCATTCGTGGTACAGCAACAATGAGGATACTCTACTCACGTTGCCTCTCGTTCTCATCGAGTCCCCGCATAAAGTCAGCACCCTCGCCCAGGGCACCCCGTGGGTTGTGTGCTTGATCGGCAATAACTGCCGCCCTAGCCTTGAACGTCTGAGCGTTGTCAATGTCACACTCATGCTTCTATCCAAGGTAGCTGCGAACCTCGCTCAGAACTTCTATCATCTCTTCTTCTTCAAAGAGCTCTAGGATCCTTGCTCCTAGGTTGTAGAAGTGTGGCGCAAGAGCACGGAGGTCAACGGTCCGCGGATCAGCTTTCAAGGCATTCAGCACACGTGGGGCCAAAGCGGTTGGAGGATCAAGTGTGACCAAGGACGAGGTGTTGAGACTCTGGCTGTGTGTATTGTGAATAGAGCCAACTTGTATTGATTATGCGTTTTCCTACCTGAGTGCAAGCATCTCCCCGAGCCAGAGTGGCAATTCTACTTTGGACCCTTGCTTCATCTGTGAATGTGGTTACCAAGGCAATCCTGGCACGGAGATGTATTGGTAAGATCTTACATCGCCGCCCATGTTGCCTTCGATGTAGCCCAAGCCGGGCACCGTCAGCTCGAATGTACATGGCACTTTCTATGCTTGAGTAAGCGCGATGGAGGCGGATGTTTTGGTGCGGATGGTCACCTGGGCATCCGTGAGAATCGCATCCACGTCGTAGTAGGAACCCATTTTTTACTGCTGTGGCGTGATCAGCGCATCCCGAGGAGAACTGAAGAACCGATGAATGCTTTTCGGGGGGCCTTTACAGGAAACGATGCCACACCGTAGTGCAGAAGGACGAGCACAGTCCTCGACAATGCAGTGGACGTGTCGCGTGTCTGTGACACTAGGCTCAAGGCTCAGATCCAGTTCATGCAGATGGTTGAAAAGATGCAGAAGCAATGTGTGGAATTGCGGGAATCGTGGTGGAGTCGGGAAATTGAGGAATGTAAGGGAACGCGACTTCGCCGTGGCCTGGCCGCCGGAGAGCGTTGGGGTGATGAACCCACCTGGGCGCCTCGCGAGTGAATTGCGTGTTTGTGAATGCCTGGACGTTCGGTCTATATAATAAGCGCAGACGGGCCCGCCCTGGCTCCGCGAGCCAAGCACGCCTCCCTTTCCAACTGCGGGTAGAAAAAGAAGTTTTCAAGGTGAGTTCTTTGCGGCCTATTTCTTTGTGTGCTTGCGATTGTTTACGGTCTGTCGTCGGAGAGGTGGAGGGCCGCCAAACGAGGCCGGCACTGTTTAACGCCGTCCTCAGCCGTAAGCTTTGGGGAAGGTCATAGCTCTCCCCTGGTCATCGTCAATCTTGAAGCAGCAGCGCGGCACCGGTTACCTACATGAACCGTCGCTCCTTCTCCTCCGCCTACCTCTCTCCGCACACGCATTTGGCACACGCACACCAGCACAGCCAGCCGCCGCGCCTCTGTCCAGTACGTTGTGCACACAATCGAGTTTGGCCAGGCTGCCCAGCGGCGTTGGTGTCGTGTGGGATATCTCATCACTAGCGATCCAGCCTTACAGTCACAGAACTATTCCATGCTAACGTGTTGCAGTCGCAGAAGCACTAGATCTTCCCAGCAGCGTCCGTCTCTCCATTGCCAGCTATTTTTCCATGACCGTCCACCCCCAGCGCCCCTCGCCCACGCTATAATCTGTTTCAACCCTCCTCCTCCCCCTCCCCCTCCCTACCGCGACCATGGCTGTCAGTGAACGAATATCGCAGCTCATGGGCGCCCTCGATAATGCCGCCGGTCCGGATACCTCCCGCGCAACCTCGCCTGGCGGCGACTGGCGTCATGCAAACGGCGGCGTAAACGGCACAGATGCGGACAAGAGCCGAAACCGCCCGCGGACCTTTCCATACTTCGACACCCTTCCATATGAGACTGAGGGACAAGGAGAGCGGGATGAGAACCTGAATACGTGTCTGAAGCACCTCTATATTGCCGTGTCTGCGGGGGACTTTGCGCCTGGCGCAGTGCACTGGACGCGGGAAATTCGGGGATGGCTGTCACTCAAGTTCGACCTGCCTCGCAGCACGAGGGTGAAGCTCGTGAAGCTCTACTATGAGCTGGCGCTTGCTCCCGGGCTGGACTACCTGGTAGCGGAGCGCTTTGCGAGCATGTTCATGGTGTTGACCAAGTGAGCGAGCCCGTCCCTCTCGGAATTTCCATAGCGGATACTAATTATCAAATTAGACGGAAGCACTACCTCCGACCTGGCAAGGACTTGGTATTGGACTGGCGGCCGCTGTTCCGCGAGCTGAAGCTGTTCGTTCTCCCCTCAGAGTCGGGCGGATCCCATCCTCCGAATGTCAAACGAAACATACGCACCCTGACCAAGTTGTGCACATTCGCTCAGTTCTACTTTGACCCGCAGGAGATACCCGCCATGTTTGAAGAATTCTTGCCCTTCTTCAGTACCTCGTTCTCCGAAGGCGCGTACGTCGTGGTAGGCCTGCTCAATTTACTGCTTCCGACGAGTGCCCCGCCAGCAGAGAGGAATGATTTGCAGCCACAAGAGTACATTCCAACTTTCTTCCATCTTTGGTCATTAGTCAATCGATCCAAAATCTTTGATGTTCACTTCGTCGATATCTTCTCCAGAATTGCCCGGGACTCGCTATCGGCAGCGCACATGCCCTTTTCGCAATATGGTATCTATACAAGCGAACAGTCCTCGCTCATCTTTACTGCTATATTGAGGCTACTCGAGATTCCTGTTGGGCAAGCTACGTCTCCGTACAGCGCCACAGTCGATCTCGGCGCTGGCTTAGCTGTGATGCTTGACCGAGATCAGCGGAAGCATCCCATCGGGCACCATATCGCACGTTGGATTGTAATGTCACTCTCACCAGCATGCATGGACCACCCAGACTCCATCATGAGCAAGCTCGAGGGTCTGATACAAGCTGTCGAGACCTTCTTCCATCCCTCAAACTCCGGCAGTTGGACAAAGACCCTTTCTCAACTCGTCTTCTATCTAGCTGACTTCTTTGTCATGCGCTGGAACCGGGAACACAGTGGTGAAATGGATGTGCCAGAAGATCGAAAATTGAATGAACCCCTGAAGCGACGCTTTGTGTTATGTTTGCGCGAGGTGATCTTTATGGGTATCTTCGCCAAGAGTGGCACCGCTGTGAACTTCTCTCTTTCTACCCTGCAGAGCCTGGCTTACCTGGAACCGACCTTAATCTTGCCCGGAGCGCTGCAGCGAATCTACCCCGCAATGCAGGGTCTCGTCGAGGTACATCGTACAATTTCCTCGATCCGGGCATTGCACATGCTATCCAAGGTCATGGCCAGGACGAAGGGTTACCGGTGTCACGTTACCACTGTTCTAGGGCTTGCACTTCCTGGAATCGATGCCAACGATTTAGAGAAGACATTGCATACATTGTCTTATATTCAAGGCGTTTGTTACACGGTACCGTTCCATGACCTTACACAGGAGAAGACGGATACGAGGGAAGTGACCACAAGGGACGGAACGGAGACGCCGATGGAGGGCACCGATACCGACACAGGGCTTGCTGTGCGATGGATCACTGAGCAAGTTGAGCGATTGGAGAATGCCGGCGGCAACATCGAAATCGACTACAACCAGGAGCTCAGCGATCACGAGGAAGAAATGATCCTGCGCTCTTCCACGACAGGCCTTGCTGAATTCTTAATAACCTTCCTCGGTCGTGTCTTTACCCTTTTGGAGAATTTGCCAGACGCGACTCGAGTTCGTAGTGGATCTCCCGAGGAGAGCGTGGTCAATACCCTCCCAGCAGCTTTTACTCCATTACTCGCTGCTCTGTCCCCCGAGCTTTTCGATATTGCCCTAGACAAGATCGCAAACTTCATCACAAATCATGTCATTCATCAAGCTAAAGACGCCATGGCATTCATTTGTAACGGGCTTGTTAAGATCAACCCCGAGAAATCTCTCAAGCGCTTACTGCCTCATTTGATCGCTGGTATCCGTACCGAAATCGACGAGATTGGTGCGGGCTCTACTCGAACGACAGGGACTGATGTCCTTCCACGAGACCGTGCTTTGGTGTGGAATATCAGTCTCCTCAGCATGTGTGTAGTACATGTCGGCGACGCAGTGCTCGCTTGGAAAGATGAGCTATTCGAAATTGCCGAATATATGCAGCAGAAGTGCAGAGGCATCCCCACTGTCCATGTTTCAAACTTCATCCATCATTTACTCCTTAATCTGAGTATGACTTACACTGTGGATTACTCAATCTACGAGCCAGCAGAACTTGAGAAGGGCCTCACAACAAAATCCTGGGGCAATTTGCCTGAGCCAAAGGACTTGAAGGTCAAATGGCATAAGGCGAAGCCCGAGGAGATCGATTTTGCTGTAAAGCTTTTTGAGTCCCAGTCGAAAAGCGCAATCAACTCATTACTAGCTCTTGTCTGTCCGGATCCTCCCATCAAGCGCGACGGAACAGGAAAGGATTGGTCGGATGAAGTATCTAGGAACTTGGTTCTCCTTAGACTCATTTTATCTGGCATTTCCGTATTGTTTGACCCTCGGTATGATCAGGCGCTCGAGAGTAGCACCACGGACTCTGACAGTGGCTCGGATCCGGATGCCATGGATACCGAGGGCATCGATGATGATGCTGGTCTTGGAGAGGCTGAAGACGAGGAGGTGAAGCCTACGTTCCAATACGAGACGGGCTATCCTCTCAAGCGCAGCGATAAGAACTACAAGCTCATTCATGATCTGCGCCAGCAAGTTGGAGAGGCCTTGCACCAGGTCCATCAGTTCTTGATCCAAAAGCAAGAGGATGATGTTCCATGTTTCAACTCATTGTACAATGCCTATCGTTCTTGGTTCATTGATGTTGGTATTGAGCGATCTGCCCATGTTTTGGACAGGGTAACGAGGCTTCTTGCGGCTGATGTGCACCCTTTCAAGTTTAGTGGTCTTCGAAAGGAATACCCGCGACCTCTGTTAGTTCGACGCGCCAATGTATACCATCTCCAACGTCTACGGCATAACGCCAATCCCCGGCTCAAGACTGATCTAGACAAACTTCTTCTGCTCGATCTCGCAGAGTCCAGCGTCTCCCTCTACACCGAAATACGACGTACTGCACAGACCGCGAACGAATCCGCGGTCAAGTGTATACTAGGAGCGCGACCACTTGTTATCCCACCGCTACTCGACGCCTTAACCAAAGCAGTTGCCGAGAACGACTATCCTCGCATCAAAGGCGCCATGTTCTCCCTGCTGTTTGGAAGCTTGGCAAAGACTATTAGCCGCGACTGGAGATTCACTCCCAAATTGATCAAAGCGTTCATCGAGGTCACTGGTGCTGATAAGCCGTCTGTCCAAAAGCTTGCTGCCAATGCTACATTCCAGGTCATGGACATGGGCAAGGCATTGGAGCGAATGGTAATATTGGACAAAGATGCCGTTGAGTCCATTTCTTTCGCCATCGATTCTGACGAGGAAGATGACGTGCAACAGAAGGTTAACAAGCGGCGGAATTATATCACGAAGAAGCGGGCTCGTATCGAAGGCAAAAAAGCCGAACTTTCCAAAGAACTAGTTGAGGTCGGTAGAACCGCGCACTGGAAAAAGGTTAGTAGGACAGCCGCCATCATAGTCAATCTTGGCATGCGCTATGATACAATCGCCACCGATGAGATGATAGATCTACTCACGAAAGGATCTATTGATCCTCACCCGAGCCTTCGAGGATTATATGCAGGCGCTTTGGTTGGCCTCTTCTCCGTTATACAGACCCGTGCCATCACTGGACACAGCTACGAGAAGTACCTGCTTGGCGTAGAGGAATTGCCCGACAAGATAACGGTTCCTACCAAAGCCAGTGACCCCAACTGGACCGAAGAGCATCTATCCAGCTTCGCTAAACCGGAAGCCAAGTATTATGTCGACTTCGACTACCCTGGATGGCTAGTATGGACCAAGACTATGCCAGCTTTCCTGCCAAATGCCCCGCCACTTGCCTACGATGATGTTGAGAATGGCGTTCGTAAGAAGATCGGAAAGCTTCTAGACCGCCCCTGGTTTTCAACCTATTTCGCCTACATGAAGCAAGAGCCGCGCGATTCTGGTGCGGATAGATTCCGCATGTCTAGTGCCATGATGCTCACACACGCGTTCGAGTTGATATTCTGCGGATTCACTGAAGCCACATTCGAAGACATCAAAGACCTCACACAATCTGTGTATGGGGACGGAAGCGATAAGCATCAACACCGTGCCACGGCTGAAATCATGGGTGCTATGCTGTCTTGTGCCCCCGACCTAAAACCCGAAGACCGCCAAGAGATCTGGGAATTCGCTTTCCCTATCATTCGCGGCATCTTCAAAGACGGTCTGACACCGGAGAATGCCGGCTACTGGACAACCTTTTTGCATGTTGTCCTCCAAGCTAAGGATCCTCGACGAGGATGGCCCCTTGTCGATTGGCTAGCTAGCTTCCGTCTCGATATGGAGTCAAATGCGGCCTTTAAGGAAAGCTCGAAAATTCATCTACTCCAGCAGTGCATCTGCGATGCTGGATGGCACTTCCGATTGGAGAAGCCCATTTTGGAAAACTTTATGCAGCACCTCGATCATCCATACAAAGGCGTCCGCGAAGCGATGGGTCAGACCATTGCTAGTATTCACCGAACGAGGTATCACGAATCGTACAAAGATGTAGCTTCTCTCATCAAAGCACAGAAGGAAGCTTCATCCATTGGTTTACGTCCATATCAACCAACAGAAGAATTTGCCACGATGATAACCGAAGTCTTCGACCGTCTAGAAGTCTGGCGCGGACAACGTCCTGCGGGGCAACAAACCCCATCTTCGTACACTTCAGGCGGCAAGACAGTCCTACTCTGGCTCGACTCCACACTATCTTCCCACGAATGCACGCAACTAGTGAAGTTCTTCCCTAACATTTTCATGGAGCAACTCCTCCACATGATGGACATCAAAGAAGACCCTGAGCTCCAATCTCTCGCGTACCATGTCTTCCGCCACCTCCCCAACATTCCGCACCGCCAAGGCGAAGATGCAGAATTCATTGCTGCCCTGATCCGCATCGGTCGCACGGCAACGTCATGGCATCAACGTCTCCGCATCCTGATCAATATTCAGGTCCTCTACTTCCGTCGCCTGTTCTTGATGAGCGAGGGCCAGCAGCAGGACATGTTCGACTGCGTGTCCGCTATGCTCAGCGATACGCAGCTTGAAGTACGCATGGGTGCCGCCACTACCCTATCAGGCATGATCCGCTGCTCTCCCGTCGCCGTCCGTGACCGCATGGTTGAAGCCCTAAAGAATGAATTCGCTTCCAAGCTCGCCAAGAACCCGCTGCCGAGGCGCAGAATCCCAGGGACCCCGACCCCTGCGCACAACAACCTCATTCTGACGCGACATGCTGCGGTTCTGGGTCTAGGAGCATTAATCCAGGCGTTCCCGTACGCTAGTCCCCCACCAGACTGGCTCCCAGATATCCTAGCTACGCTCGCGAGGAAGGCGGCGGCGGATCCGGGGATCGTGGGCAAGAGTGTTAAGAGCATTCTCGCGGATTTCAAGAAGACAAGGCAGGATACATGGCATGTGGATGTTCAGGTAAGAAAGATTCTTAAGTGTAATGTTTGTGGTGAGAATGCTAACTTTATGCAGGCTTTCAAACCGGAACAGTTGGAGGATTTGGAGGGCGTGTTGTGGAAGAGCTACTTTGCGTAGATCCATACAAACGCAAGAATCACACCTCTTCATAACGAACGAATGAACGAACGAACAAAACGAACAAAACGAGTATTAGTGTTGGGTAGGTTTGACAGTATAGTATCAACGGTGTATAATAAGCCGGCGAAATGGACTCATAGGTGTGGGGTTTGCATCCACTTGTTCTCTAGTTACTCGATATGTACCGTGTACGGCGGCTATGTGAGCGGATCTTGCATGGCATGGTTGGCGTGAACGAAGACTGATTAGACAATTTTGTGTTTTTTTTTCTTCTTATTACTTCGTGTGTGAGACAGACTTCGTGATGTGATGGAATTTGATCAAAGTCAACCTCGTTCCATTGTTCAAAATAGAGGGGGGTTAAGCCTAGGTGTCTTGTATCACATACTACCAACCCCCAATAACTCATGTTACACTCGTCGCAAGAGATGAGAATGCCGCACCTTTGT
The DNA here is from genome assembly GCA_001599595.1 of Beverwykella pulmonaria. NCBI lineage: Eukaryota > Fungi > Ascomycota > Dothideomycetes > Pleosporales > Melanommataceae > Beverwykella > Beverwykella pulmonaria. Next base: position 4,378,331 of record BCHH01000003.1, read on the forward strand.
TTTCAATCATCCTAGCCTTCTTTCGTCGACATATTTCGTCCGATCCGCTCGATACGTTACATTACTTGCCTTGTGTGAACACCGTTGTACGGTGCGTAATTAGTTCGCCATTCCCACAGCTTCATTGAGAGAGGCTGGGACGTATATGCGACTGTACGGCTGAGGTAAGGGAAGACACATTATGCTAGGCTAGGCTAGGCTATTGTACACTGAAAGGGTTCAATATCAGAGAATGTGCATCAATTGGCCTTCTATGTCTATACCCATATAAGAGACCGCAGGCGAATAAGACGACCCTGTCTTTATAGGCCGTGTCGGTAACAGTTGAACTGGAAAAAACGGGAATTTCACCTATGCCGACCCAAGAAAATGCCTTAGAAATTCTCAATCTTCGTCCCGATCCCCCTTTCCTCAGCCAGCATCACAACATCCATACCAACCTGCACATCCATGAGCCCCAACCCCACACTCTTATAAATCACATTGCCCCTCTGCAGCCACTCCATCAATCCCCCATCGTCATCTTTTTGCTTCTTCTGTCCCTTAACCTTCTTCGCCTCGCCCAACTCAACACCCTTTGTATCCATGCCCATCCCCTCCTCGCTGTCCTTGCGCTTTTTATCCGCCTCCTTCTTCAGCATGAGCAATTCGCCAATCTCGACGACCTCGCGTCCGCTGAGCTCCGCTTGAATGATTTCTCCTGCTTCTTTGAGACATGCCTCCACACTGTCGACGATGATGGCGCCGCCTTGCTGTGCGTGCCGATGATGGTGGTGTTTGTGCTCGGGCGCAACGTTTTGGCGCAGGATGTCCGGATGCAGTTCTAGCATGTGCGGTTTGTAGCTCCCTATTGCTGCGATATAGCGGCCTTTCTTCCTGCCCTCTGTGTTCGTAAGGTATGAGGCAGGGAAGAGCGGTGTGAGTGAGGGCGTGGTACAAAATATCACGCTCGAACCGCGCACGGTGGATTTCAAAAGACGCTCGTACTCTGTGTGGTTTGGGGTTAGAATCTGGATCTTGGGACGTGCGAGGTCCGTGGTCTCGGCTGTGGGGACGGTGATTTGGGGGAAGGTGGCTGGTTCGGAGTGGGGCTTGAAGAGACGCTCGATGAGGTTGTGTGCTGTTTCGAAGGACCGATTGACAATGTTCAAGTGGTGGATCTCAGGGCCTCGTAAGAGGAGCGCGAGTCGTATGTGCCAGTATGCCTGTTTTCCTGCGCCAAACACGACCACATCGTGTACATTCGTCCGCTTCTTAAACAGCATTGTAGAGGCCAGTGCCGTGCGGAAGGCTGTGAGCTCCTCAGCGTTGATGAGGGCCCTCGGTGTGCCATTCTTGTCCAGTAATGTCAGAGAGCCCTTCGGTGTTGTACTCTGGCTGCTCGCTATCGAGTCTGGGGGCACGTCAAAGGCGGTAGTGGAGGAGGAGGAGGTGGTGGTGAGAGACAGCGAGTGAAAGGACTCGACAGACTTTACCGATCCGGTGTCTTGCTTCTTGGAATTTGGTTCGGAGAGGGTAACTATCTTGACACCGAGGCCGTCGTTGCTGCTCGCGGGCATGAACCTTTAAATTGAGGGTAAAAGATCAGTAAAGGCCTGGAAAGCTGAGGGGCTTAGTACAACTTCTTTAGTTGTGCCCATTATGTCTAAGACACTACTACTCAGGTAGCATCTCGCACATACTTGCACAGAGCTTGGAAGTTGTGCCTCGAGCTACGTACAAGGTCGTCTGTCCGTCGCTGCGTTTGAGCGCCGTGCGGAGCGGCTGGAATGTGGAGCAACACCCATTGTGATCTTCTTCGGTCGCGGTAGAGTAGTAGTGGAGGGCGTCAGCTAAACTTGTCTGCAGGTCGTGGATGTCTTCTTTTGTGAGGCGGAGTAATAGATTGCGCACATCAGAGTCTGAGAGGACGGTGAGAGGCATGCTGGAGGGCCCTCTGGATGAGAGAGGGTGTCTCAAAGCTGTCGCTGTTCAATAAGCTTTCGTCGTGGCGAGAGGGTATAACAATTGCATAGACATACACAGTTCATGTTTATATACACAAAGTTGGTTAAGACTAGCGGGGTAGACCCAGTAAGTGCAACCCCGCTAGAAGCTTATTCATCACTGAAATTTTGCCCCAGAGTGTTTGAGCGTGAATAATCGTGAACATGTATTCCAGCCGATATTGACTGCTTTTGGCCCTCCCTAACTCCGAGGTATCCATGGATTGCTCAGAGTCCGCTACTTGTATGCAGAGAGAAGAGACACGCCATAGCCCATGATATCACCTAAGCCATCATCGATCCTCTAGATCTTAATAGCACTTTCCAACGCCTTCCTCCGCTTCTCCATGCGAGCGTTCGCCTTGGCCCCCATGATGCCACCGCCCCAGTGACGGTTAGCGTCTGAGTGCTTCTCGAGGTAGCCGTCCTTGATGGCAGAGACGAGTTTTGAGAGCTCGCTCTTGTCCTCTGATCGAACCTCAGTGAAGGCGAGAACGGCAGCGGTCTAGAAGAATGAGTCAGTGGGTGGAACCTCAACGTGCATTTGTAATCCTCTTACCTTTTGGTGCACAACCGTGCCGAGCCTGGCCTTACCCTTTACAATGGCGTAGGGGACACCCATCTTGCGGCAGAGCGCAGGAAGGAAGACGACCAACTCAATGGGGTCAACATCGTTGGGGATCAGGACCAGCGATGCCTTCTTGTTCTCGATGAGTCCGACGACGTGGTTGAGACCGTACTTGGCAGTATATGGCTTCTTGCTTGCGTCCTCCTTCTTCTTTCCCTCCGAGATGGCGGTGGCCTCCTTGGTCAGGCGTTCCTTCTTCTCAGCTTTGGTCTCCGGTCGGTACTTGTTGAGGAGCTTGAAAGCTTGAGCGGCAGCTACAAATTGTCAGCCATTTCTCCCTCCATTGTTCATGCGCTATTCTTACTGTTTCGGTCGAGAACGTGCTGGAACTGAGCAATCGCAGGCGGGACCTTCAATCGCAGGTTCAGGATCTTCTTTTGGCGTTGGAGACGGATGTATTGTGGCCATCGGACCATGCGGGAGAGGTTGCGAGAGGGCTGGATATCCTGGCCGATACCATAGTTGCGGGGGCGCTTCTCGATGAGCGGGTTCTGTACGGAGCATTAGCCTGTCGCGACGCGCAATCGGAGTGAAGCTGGACGGAGAATGTGGGGGAGATTTCAACGTACCTTGGGAGCTTTCTTTGAGCCACCAGCTTTTCCCTGAGGGAATGGCGCGGGCGCCGCTTTCTTGCCCTTGGGTGGCATCTTGTTCGTCGAGGCTGTCATTGAGAACAGATACCATTAGCGAATGCTCATTCACTAAGTAGCTTCTGAATCTCTAAGAGCGGGAAGGCATTGCTGCCATTCCACGCTCTAGCCATCTTCAAGATCGACAGGTCTGCAAAGAGAACCATGCGATATGTGTGCTGTAGAGCAGGGTGAGGTGGGATATGCGCTTACCGGTATCCTGGGGTTATTGGCGGTGGATTGTAGGAGAAATCGGAGAAGTTGAGGTCGAGCAAAGTGCGAGTTTGAAAAGTTGGTGCGCCCAGCCTCGCTTATCCAATACGGCTAGCGCCAAAAACGGGCACCGGAGAAACTGCTAGTCCGAAGACCTAAGCGCGAAACAACATACCTGACCCTAAACAACATTTTGCTCATGCTGATGAAGTCTTTGTATTAAGATGGATGACGCATCTATTCACGCCTATAAGGGTCTTGGAAGATGCCTCATTCCAATCTTCTTGGCATGGAAAACTGCTTTGCTCCTTCTCGCAGCATTCAGCCCGGGACCAGGTTACGACACATCATCCCTCATTCTGCTGAACAACAACACAACTCGACATGTCGACTTTCAATCATTATCTCGTATTGACCGCCTAACGCTAAAAACGTTCAGATGGGACGCGTTGTATTTTGTGAAGAGCGCTCAACGAGGTTACGTCTACGAACAAGAATGGGCCTTCAGTTGGGCTTATTCCTACATTTTGAAAACTGCAGCACAGTGTGAGACGTGATTTACGATTATTCTTCACTCCAGGGCTGACCTCATTGCAGGCTTGTCTGGAGATGCAGAACCATCTTTGCGCCATCATATTTGGGCAGGAGTTATTATTTCGAACTTCTGCCATCTTCTTTCCGTTCTGGTCCTGTTTCGTCTTTTGAATGTTGCTCTAGGCCCCAAGAAAGCGGGACAGACTCCCTTTATTGCATCTGTACTTCATATTCTGTCTCCGGCTGCCCTGTTTTTATGTTCGCCATATACTGAGGCACTCTTCTCGGCGTTCAATTTCACAGGGATGTTGCATTACGTTCTTGCAAGGAGTACCGCGATCTCGAGTCGGACCTGGACCATTCAGCAGGATGCATATATGTTGAGCTCGGGAGTCCTCTTCGCTACTGCGACGTTAGTGAGATCGAATGGTTTGTTAAGCGGCCTTATCTACTTGTATGATGTCGCAAATTTTCTGCCTCGAGTCTTAACTATGCGGCTGAACAAATACGAGGTCAGGAGACTCGTCGTTACATGTGTTGCCGGCATCTTTCTTGCAATCGGATTCATCGGTCCACAGTACTTGGCGTACAAAGAATATTGCCTAACAGGCAATCCAAGTTTGGCCGTAAGACCATGGTGTGATAGAGCCATACCGAGCATATACACATGGGTTCAAAGCCACTACTGGTGAGTTTTTTATTCGTGATACGTGCCATTTTCTAACGCAAATGTTGCTAGGAATGTTGGATTTCTCCGATACTGGACTCTATCAAATCTGCCCCTGTTCTTGATTGCTGCACCCATGCTGTGGCTGCTCATCGAGTCCAGCGTAACAGTCTTGCGCAACCATCTTCAACAGCCGCCAGCAAGGCTTCATGTATCTCAAACAGCTAGACCTGCAGGTATCACAGCCATCGACTCAGAACTCTATGTTCTCCCCCAGCTGGCGTCACCTCAGCTTGCACTCGCGATCGCAGCCACTACCAACTTCCACGTTCAGATCGTCAACCGCTTATCCTCTGGATATCCAGTTTGGTATCTGATGGTTGCGGAGCGGATTGTGATGGAGGAGAAGATGAAGAGTAAGCAGAGCGTCTCTCAATGGGCGGTCCGCGGGATGATCCTATATTCCTTAATTCAAGGCACACTGTATGCAAGTTTCCTTCCTCCTGCATAGGCTTGTAGATCCAAGAAACTTCAATTTACATACCATTTTGGACTATAGTAATTATCGTGCCACCTTCAAAAAGTTTCTCGTGGCCTTCTGCGAAAATGCAATGGATTTTTAATATGCTGGACACAAATGGACCTCATGTACGCGTCCCATGTACAACGCGTCGAAGGCGAATATTACGCGGACAAGAATTCATAATGACCTCCTTCGTTTCTTCCCGACAGCACTCAAGAAATAGGCGTTTACAGTGCTAAAGAAGAGTCTTAGATAGTGCATTTTGCCTGTGCGCTGGATCTCTCTTCCTTACATATGATCTTTAATCCACCCGTTTGAGCGATGATACAAAAGCAGGTATGATACCCATTCCTTTGGTCGTAGGCCTTTGAGCGTCACCCACCAAGTCCCCAAATTAGTTCAATACGAAACTCTCGTCAGTCGTTATCCTTCTTTTCTCCTCACTGTCTATCGCTGCCGTTTTGGGAGGGGGGAAGCAACTTGACGAGTCAGCGGTTCAAGCACAGAGAGCAACCCAAGTCCTAGTGTAAGTAACCCGAGCCGTTCGGCACAGAACGCCACAATTTCACGTGCCTGCCACACTGAATCCAACGGCTTCGGCGTGTGCTTCAATGCTGGGAAGCCTTGCGCTTAGTTCGACGCCTGCGATAGCGACGGAAGGTGTAAGCTGGGGAGCATTTGCATACAGTCTACGTGTTGTAGAGAGCCCATTTGTGTCACGTCAGATGGGTGACTCTTCGCCAAGGTTCCGAAATCCCTTTTGTGAACAAAGGACGGGAGGGAGGGAAGAGCATAGCACTGCTCACGTGAATGAGACAATCCGCAAACTGTCCAGGCGATGCTAGGAAGATTCCAGGGTGATCATAGATGCTACGTGAGATCTTACACCAGCGCCAGCGTGATGATAGCTCAGCGGAGGAGCTGGTGAAGCGCAGTCGCAGTCACATTGAATCCGGTGATCTCAACCGCGCCAGATCAAGAAGCCAGGATTCACGCTGTAGACGTTGCTCGCGCGCCTGCTGACCTCGCCGACCCGCGCAGAAATTGACCTTCCATATTCGGATCTACAACATTCAATGGCTGGCGTAAACTGCCCGGCTGCATTTGACATTTGACATGCGAAAGTCTCTTTGAGCTCACCGCCCTGAGCCTTCTGGTTCTAGCTCCGCCAAGACCAGAACCACGCTAAGGCACAAATATATTCTCTAGAGCCAGCTCGCTTTCTTCGCTGTCCTCTCTCCACCATCGCCCGACCACCAACTTCGTCTCTCAAACCCGCGGTCCCCCGCTCTCTCACAGAAAAAGCCGAAATACCCAAAAAAACGTCAGAAAAAACCTGTTTAAAACATCGACTGGAGGCTTCCGACAGTTTGCTCCTCACAAACCCTCAGTCGCTTGCCTCTGAGACGCTCGCCCTCCTTCAATCTCCCGCCCTACAGCGATAAGGATCCAGCGCGCCTGCCTGTTCGTTCTTTCGGGCCGTACACCAACTGTTCTATCGACTGCATCTCTTTGTCGTAAGTTGTTACGCAGCTCAAGGTGAGCCAACTTTTTCCGAAGCGAGCACACACCGCAACTACCGTCGCAACCCTGTTCCTCCCCAGAAAAATTCGTTCCGTCAACTAACAAGACCTACAAGACTCGCAAACATGTCTTCTGAAGTCGCAAACTCGACCTCCCCCGTCCAGGATGGCGCCCCAGACGCCGGCGCCAACGGCACCACCGTAAACACCAACGTCTCTGCCACCCAGGGCAGCAGCGAGATCGCGACCCCTACGTCGGCCGCCCCCCAGGCAGCTCACCAGAACTCCGCATCGCTCTATGTCGGTGAGCTTGACCCTTCCGTCACCGAGGCCATGCTCTTCGAGCTCTTCTCCTCCATTGGCCAGGTCGCCTCCATCCGTGTCTGCCGCGACGCTGTCACCCGTCGCTCGCTTGGATACGCCTACGTCAACTACAACAGCGCTGAGGATGGCGAGAAGGCTCTTGAGGAGCTTAACTATACTGTCATCAGGGGCAAGCCTTGCCGCATCATGTGGTCGCAGCGCGATCCGGCTCTGCGCAAGACTGGCCAGGGTAACGTCTTCATCAAGAACTTGGACGTCGCCATTGACAACAAGGCGCTCCACGACACCTTCGCCGCCTTCGGCAACATCCTTTCCTGCAAGGTCGCTCAGGACGAGCTCGGCAACTCCAAGGGCTACGGATTCGTCCACTACGAGACCGCCGAGGCTGCCACCAACGCCATCAAGCACGTCAACGGCATGCTTCTGAACGAGAAGAAGGTCTTCGTCGGCCATCACATTCCGAAGAAGGACCGCATGAGCAAGTTTGAGGAGATGAAGGCCAACTTTACTAACATCTACGTCAAGAATGTCGAGCTTGAGGTTACCGACCAAGACTTCCGCGAGCTCTTTGAGAAGTACGGTCCCATCACTTCTGCCTCCCTTGCGCACGATGAGAACAACAAGAGCCGCGGTTTTGGCTTCGTCAATTTCATTCGACATGAGGATGCTGCCACCGCCGTGGACAACCTCAACGACTCCGAGTACCGCGGCCAGAAGCTCTATGTTGGACGTGCCCAGAAAAAGCACGAGCGCGAGGAGGAGCTGCGCAAGCAGTATGAGGCTGCGCGTCTCGAGAAGCAGTCCAAGTATCAAGGTGTGAACCTGTACATCAAGAACCTGGACGACGATGTCGATGATGACAAGCTCCGTGAGCTCTTCACCCCCTTCGGCACCATCACCTCAGCCAAGGTCATGCGCGACGCTATGCCCGCCGATCGCCCCGACACGCCCGAGAAGAAGGAGGAAGAGGAGGACAAGGAGGAGAAGAAGGAGGGTGATGAGGCCGCGAAGGAGGGCTCTGGTGATGAAAAGAAGGAGGAAAAGAAGGACAAGGAGGTCACCATCAAGGGCGAGAAGAAGATTCTTGGCAAGAGTAAAGGTTTCGGCTTTGTCTGCTTCAGCAACCCTGACGAGGCTACCAAGGCTGTGACGGATATGAACCAGAAGATGATTAACGGCAAGCCGTTGTACGTTGCCTTGGCTCAGCGCAAGGACGTCCGCAAGAACCAGCTCGAGGCCACCATCCAAGCCCGCAACCAGCTCCGCATGCAACAACAGCAGCAGCAGCAGTTCGGTGGCGCCATTCCTCAGATGTTCATTGCGCCTGGCCAGCAGCCCATGATGTTCCCTCCTGGTGGCCGTGGACAGATGCCTGGCTTCCCTCAAGGCATGCCCGGTGGCCAAGGTGGTCGTGGTCAAGGACTTCCGGGCGGTTTCCCCCTGCAGCAAGGCGGACGCGGTGTCCCCAACGCCCAGCAGATACCTCCCATGTACATGCCCCCTGGTATGGCACCTGGTGGATTCCCTGCTCCGTATATGAACCCGCAATACCTTCAATTGGCTCAGGCTGCTCAGCAAGCCGCTCTAGGAGGTCGTGGCGGCGCTGGCGGTCGTGGACCGATGGCTCCTATGCCTGCCATGCAGCCCCAAATGGCTGTTCCTGGAATCCGAGGTGGACAAGGGTTCCCTCAACAGGGTGGTGCCGGCCGTGGTTTGCCTCAGGGACGACCAGGCCAGCCCCCGATGCCAGGCTTCCCTCAAGGCCGCGCCCCAGGTGGTATTCCCGGCGCTTCCGTCCCCAGCGGTCTCGATGTCACAACCTTGACCAATGCTCCTCCTGGTCAGCAGAAGCAGATGTTGGGTGAGGCTCTGTACCCCAAGATCCACGAGATGCAGCCCGAGCTGGCTGGTAAGATCACTGGTATGCTCCTGGAAATGGACAACACCGAGTTGATCAATCTGTCAGTATTTCCCTTTGAATTGTCGATATTCATACTAATACTGATTCTAGTACTGCCGACGATGCTGCTCTCCGTGCCAAGGTCGAAGAGGCCATGAGCGTTTACGATGAATATGTTAAAAACAAGGAGGGCGATGGTGACAAGGATGCCCAGGCCGAGTCGAAAGAGGAGAAGGCTTAAGCGCCTATCACCGACGCCGATTAAGTGCTGATTTTCGAACATCACGGCACGGCTTCCCTGCTTTCTGATTCATGACTCTCTGTTTGGCGAATGGCGCATGGCTTACGGTTTATTTCCCCTCGGCGGACGGACTAACGACTGATTGCACCCAAAAGTTTCTTGAACGTCTGCGAATGCTGCCTTTCCTTTCTTTGCGCCTATCTTCTCTCATTTCCTCCCTCGTCTGGCTATTCGACGACGGCAATACCCTGAAGATGAGAGCTCGATATGGCTTATGGCGATGGCTGGTCCCCACCTTTCCCACTTTCCCCTGTCTACTCCTTCATTGGACGTGGACAAGTCGGGATGTATGCTTTCAACTTTTTCCCCGTGTATAATAGACGATCAGGTCTGCAATGGCCACGATATGGATGGGTGGTATGGTTTGCGGGCTTGATACCTACCCAGCAATGGCCAAACGTTTGCTAGTGGAAGAATTTTACAGGTCCTCCGTGAGATGGAGGGTGCTAATGATGGTAGAAGATATGTTGAAAAGGTGTGCGATAGTTGATGTGGAGAAGTGTCCGGGTTTATGGATGGTTCACTGATGCGGAGGGTGAATTATGGGGGCGTGCAAGATTGTGGTAGCGGTAGCGAGAATTGAAGATTTTGGATGACCTTTCAGAAGTATGTGTGCTGGTCGTGATATTATGTCTGCATTCCATTCCAGTAGGTACAAGAGGGAAGAGGCTGGGTATAAAGCATATGCTTCCAAACCGCTATGCCAGCATATATGTGAGTACGATAACACGTTCCGCTCCTCAAAAACGCCCTGTTGATGCCCAGTGGCTTACTATCCCCGGAATGCCCCACCTCGCCTCCCTTAATCGTCCTTCTTTCCCTCCTCATCCCCATCATCCTCATCCTTCTTCCCCTTGTTCTTCTCCCTATGCTCCCTCAGGGCCTCCGCAACCTTCTCATCCTTCTCATCATGCAGCTCGTCCCACTCGACATCATATTCATTCGCCACGGCTTTAATCTCCTTGCGCAGCGCATTGCCGTCTTCAATCAGCATTTCCCACTTCCTCAGGTCGAATCCCCGTGCGTTGTAGAGTTTCGATTGGCGACGCGAGATGGTGAAGTTCATGGCGGATTTATAGCTTACTTCGCGGTTGTGGTACAGAAACCAGACGTAGCCCCCGATGAGGGTCGACAGACCAACGAGATACTGAAAATGCGGGTTAGTAGATGAGAAGGGGAAAAGGGGGATATGAGGCTATTCGGGGGACGAACAGTAACAGGCTCCATGACCTCCCACCCCAGATCCGTGTTGAACGTCAACCGATACACAACCCCCCAATACACGCACAGCACCGCAAAGCCCCCTATCGCGACCCGTTGCGCTGCCCTGTGCGCCAGCGTGTCGCATTCTTTCTTCACCTCGGCCATGTCGCTGATCTTTTTGCTCGCCTTGCGCAGACGCATACGGAGGTAGTAGGTCCGGTCGTTGAACGAAGGGACGCCGACGCGGATATCCTTTGGTGCGCCCTCGATTTCCACTGCGAATTCTTGCCCCCTCGCTGCATCGCGGATGAAGTCGCCGATCTCCGTGGACGAGGACCAGCGGACGAATTTGCGAGAGGCTTGTTTGTCGGCGGGGGCTTCTTGGCCGAGTCCGCTGTATGATTCCACGCCGCCTTCACCGTGACCGCCGCGCATCTGGGCCGCTTCGGAAGGGGACCGTCGGTTCATGCGTGCGTTGGTCTCTTCTTCCTTGGTCAGCACTTCGTCATCTTTCCTCTTGTGATTGAGTTTTCCGGTCCTCTCAGTTTTGCCGTTGATGCGTATCTCGTCTGCCTTTTCAAAGTCCTCGTCTTTTTCCTTGGAGTGCGTGTCGTCGGAGCCGGGGTCTTCGGTGTTGGTTTCCTCCGGTTTGGAGGGCTCCAGCTCGTCTTGCATGCTGTCTTCGGCGCGGAAGTAGACAGAGGGGATCTTCTCCTTGCCGTCGGAGGTTTTGATCACGGGAAGCTCGGCTTGGATCAGGCGCTCGAGGTAGGACAGTGGTTGTTGCGGGTGCACGAGGAGCGCGAGCGGCTCGAGGTCTTTGCGGTCGGTGTTGGTATCACGCGTTGTGAGGGGGAGGATGAGCTTGAGCATTCGGGAGGGTGTTGTGAGGAGTTTGCCTGGTGTTGTGGTAAGTTTCTAACATCCATCCCCATTTCACTGGACAAGAGGGATGTCTATCTGAGAGGAGCGCATACCCTTGGTCATGGCCCCAGCGCTCCGTTGACGCGCAACAGGCGGCGTGTCGCTTCCTTCTCTGTGCCATGGCGTCTTGATTTGCTTTCCCTTATCTTCTTCAAGTCTTTTTGCGAAATCATCCTTCTCCTCTTGTGTGACATTGTGGTCGAGTTCTGCTGCGGGTCGAGCATTGGAGCTTTCGTAGCCCTCGAATCTCTTGCCTTCGGTTTGCAGGTAGAGACGTGTTGTTGTGAATGTCCTGAGCTGTGAATACGCTGTGGGGGTTGAGCTGCGTCGTAGATGCGCGACGGGAACCGATCTGGAGAGAACTGGGGAGGCGATGGCTCGAGAACAGGCTGTGATGCGTGGGATGGAGCTAAGACATGATATCCGGGGCTTCATTGTGGTTTATGCGACGAACAGAGCAGAAAAAGGGTTGGAATGGAAAGGAGAAGATGCGCATCACAATTCGTACTTGGAAGACATTCCAAGAGTCCTCAAAGGGAGTTACACGGCGCTAACACGCGACAGCACTGGATTCTGGGCGGGCTGGCCAGCTACGTCATCGTGATCCCCCTTGGATCGGGTTCGCTTGGCGGCGCCGGTGCACGTGGCATAATTAATGTACGGCTTCAGCAACCGGCCCGACTCCTTCCCGTATTTCAGAGCACCTTCGAACAGCCTATTCTAGATTGTATGAGCTGCTATTCGACCCGCAGCGCCATCAAGTCATGTAAGTAAGAGATCGAACAGATCAACCTTCTCTGCTATGGCTCGTTGTATGCACAAGTTTTCCACACTGGGTTTCTCTCATAAAAGTAAAATGGGTTCAGAGCTGCAGGTAGTAAGCGTTGTTGAGACGCAATTCCATAAAAAGAAGGTACAGGTTAATATATACTTCGAAGAGAAAGAGGGTTGGTTGGCTGATAAACGTCTCCATTTTGGTTTTCCATTCCAAGTCCCTCATCGTCGTCCACTCCCTATCTCACCATCTCATTCCCCATCATTCATCCGTCTAACATCCACTTGTCTGCACAGCACTGGTCGCGCAGATTTTGCCATCAGGCGCAGAAGCAGTCTTGCTGGGCTCAGCACCGCTGTCGTTCCCGAGATACAACCAGCAGATCTTGCTGTCCAGCAGGCACGAATTCTTGATGGTCGTGGTGTCTGTCACATCATTAGCCATCACCACCACTCCACTCCACAAGCCTATAACAACTCACCACCCAGATTCCCATTCACACCCGCGACCACACTCGCGCCATCCACCCTGATATTATCAAAAGTGCTCTTCCTTGCATACTGCGTATCGCAGTTGCCACAACTACGATACACCTTGCCCACATTCTCGGCATAGAAGTTCTTGACCGCCACCGTTCCACCGCCATTGTGCTGCAGCACCTTATCTTCGGCATTACGAGCACCCCCGCCGTTGACGTACGAAGTGCCAGATTTCTGCTTGAAGGTCGCCGCGTCCTCACACACGTCGGTCCACCACACGTTATTCAGTGTGCAGGCTCCCAGGCAGTGCACGCCTTCGCCGTTGTTGGGGCCGATGACCACGTTGGAGAGGGTGGCGCCTTCGGCGAGGAGGAAGACGGCGTCCGAGTCGCCGCCTTCGGCTTGGCCGTTGCATGTGCTTGCTGGAGGGTATCAGTACATTCAATGAAATGGGGCGTGGCAGCAGCGCCTGAGGCCAGGCCGGAAAGTGTAGAGGAGAGGAGGATTTTACTTACGGCTACGATCCCACTGCTTCATCGCGCCATCGAAAGACGCACCTGCAGCAATCGTCTTCACCGCAGCTAGATTCGTTGTTCCACTTGCGGCCGGGAACGTAGTTTGCAGATTAGTGTTTGTCGCTGCGGCAGCGAAGCCGGCCAGAGAAGCCACGAGGAGAGCCGAAGAGTGCATAGTGAAGGATTGATTCGCAGATACAGCTTTGAGATTCGTTGAGAGTGGATCCACACAACCTGAAGGAAACATCCCGCTTCTTTTATACATACCCACCAGCCAAGAACTCATGGTCCTCGACCTGGAAGCGGTCCGCCGTGTGCAGATTCTGGAACATTTCTTTCCGCCTTCATACTCGCTGTCACACCTCCCTCTCCGCAATCCCTCCCGGCCCAGGCCGAAGATGGCATGCTCCCGAGAAACAATGTGCAAGTCAACTCAATGCCAAGAGAATATAAGCCTCCAGTGACTCTGCGTACGATCACCGTGCAAGGGATCTCCGGGATGTGATGTCCAAGCATTCCGTTCTACTGGAAGGAAAATATATCCAGAGCTTGTTATTGCATGGCAGGGGCCAAGGTGTGACGGTACCCCGGATTTCGCTTCCGGGCAGAGCAGATCATTATTACCACTCTTATGATGCCCTTTCCCCCTTGTGTCCATATTTTCTCCTCGCTACGCAGTGCGTACGTCGCGATTAATATAAACATGCCGCCCTCTCGACCTCCTGCATGGCAGAGCAGAACGCCGCATTGGCGCAGAAACACGGAAAATTAGGGCTCGCCTTGGCGGTGATGCGTAGGAGCGAAGTGGTTGTACGACAGGCATGTCGGTACCTAGCGGAGATTTTGGCAATCATGGATGTGCTGCCAAGAAAAGCGGAGCGGTACCTGGTTGGGCTTGCGACGTTGGACAAGGGGTGCCTCGCCTGGGCAATTCTTCCAGCAATGGGACGAGGTTGGTATGGGAAGGCGTTGTACCATGTTCGCGAGTAACTGATGTGCTGTGGATGGAAGAATACCAAGTGTTCTGGAAATTGAAGTAGATGGGGTAGGATGAGGAGGAGTCAATACTTAGTGCGCTCACAGAGCGAGGAAAAGGTCAAGAGGATCAGGGCAGTGATACATTATACTTCTGTACATGATCATCGACGTTGTTGAGCACGTCGAGTAGAACGGGCAGAAGGTCCCAGTCTGCCCGACGGAGACCATCAGCTTCAAGAAGCTCCTCTCTTAGGAGCCTGCCGAAGTTGAGAAGGTGCTCAACTGCTGCAACACAGCCAACTCCTTCTACCTAGACATGGAGGACGCTCTTATCCTCATGAAGCGTTTCTTCGGAACACTGCCATCGGTGGCTACGACATCGTCACGAAGACCATCCTCTCGGCTTTGCCTACGGGAATGGGCCTCACAGGTTCCAAGCGTTTCGAGAACTCGCACCGCAACGACTGATATCAGCACGTTCACACTGCTCTTCAGCAACGAGTGGAGCCTTCGGATCCGACCGCCAGGCGTGGCGCCACCGACAATGTTGCTAGGGGGAATGAAGGAAGTGGATGACTGTAGTCGATATGTCACCCAAGGTTATTAGGACGTCGCGGTTTCGGCGTAGGGTCGTCTTTGTGTAGTATCAAGTACATGCAAATTGCCAAATAGATATATTGCTTTGTCAGTTTAAATGACTTGACGACTTATATGTGGGAAGCAAAAAGAGCGCTAGACTGCCTTTATTTAGCCCCTCCCGGCTAAAGACATGGTAGATGTTCTCCTCTCATCCCCGCAACATAACGTGACAGCTGAGAAGAGACGATGTGTCAAGAAGCAACAGAAGAGAAGATCGCAGCTGCGAGTAACGGTCTGGATCCCGGAATAAGGCTGTTCACCGAGTTCAATCCCTTGATCTCTCACTATACTGCTTTGCTCTTCCTCTGTCACGATCCAACGATTCCACAAACATGAACAATGAGGAATTCGTCATTGTCGAACACCCTTGTGCTAGAGCCGAACATAAACTCCCCGTCGACTCTCCAAAGTACCTCAAGGAGATCGCCATTTGCATTGAACAGGCAACCAACGACTTGTGGACTGTAAATAAGCAGATTCACGGCAACCCAGAGCTTGGTTTCGAAGAGTACAAGGCTCATGCGCTGTTGACCAGCTTCCTCGAGGAGAGAGATGGATGGGAAGTCACCCGTTCAGCTTACGGGATGGCGACAGCATGGGTTGCCGTCTACGACAGTGGGAAGAAAGGGCCCGTGGTTTCGTTCAACTGTGAGATGGGTATGTCTTCTTCTCCGGTGTCATAGAAGATCTTGACCAACATCCACAGACGCCCTCCCCAACATCGGCCACGCGTGTGGGCACAACCTTATCGCGACTGCTTCCCTTGCTGCAGGCCTGGCAACCGCCGAACTACTTCAACGTCACTGTCTCCCAGGCAAAGTTGTTCTTTTCGGCACACCAGCAGAAGAGGGCGGAGGGGGCAAGATCCGTCTCCTCAAAGCCGGCGCATACACAGACCATGGTGTTGACATCTCTCTGATCTCGCATCCAGGCATCACGCACGATGGGGCAATGACTCTCACTACGGCATTCCATTGCTTCAAGATCGAATATTTTGGGAAGGTCGCCCGTGCTGCTACCACCCCTTGGATGGGGATCAACGCGCTGGACGCTCTAGTCCTTGCATACAACAGCATCGCTGTGTTGAGGCAGCAAACGATGCCCGGCGATATGATCGGATGCTGCATTACTGATGGCGGGACAACACCCAACGTCATACACGATTATGCTGCAGGGACATTTGTGGTGCGTGCAAATACATCAAAAAGACTTGCAGAGCTGCAGCGCAAGGTTGACGCTTGCACTCGAGCTGGGGCTGAGGCGACAGGTGCGAGGAAGGGTTGGGCTCATATCCAATCGTATCTCAACCATGTGCCGAACCGTGTGCTGGCCGCATCATATGCACGATACTGGAATTCGTTGAATCCACCGAGTCGGATTACGTTGGATGGGGAAACACGGGAGAGTGTAAGTACAGATCAAGGGAATATCAGCCATGCTCTCCCGAGTATAAGCGTGTGCTTTCAGATACCGCCTGGGCCGGAAGGAGGTGGGAACCACACTCCTGATTTCGAGAAGGCGGCAGGCACCAAAGAGGCTTTTGAGAGGTGTTTGAGGGTAGGCAAGGCGCTGGCGGGAACGGCCGTGGATGTTATTACGGTGCCAGGCTTGCTAGATCAGGTGAAAGAACAGTGGAGGAAAGATATGGCCGCTGTTGTTGCAGGGTGATGTCTTCGCATAGTTTCCCCAAAGATTCTCGAGATGGAAATAGAACATTGCACTATATCCACCTCTTTCAAGGTGTGTCAACTGCACAGTGCTTGACGTTCACGATAATAGGGGTATTCAACTAGGAAAGTAGAATTGGGCCATGCTTAGAGCATTTCTGCACAGAAATAAACTTCTGAAAAAAAAAAACAATAACTCCCTATGGCGCTGAGCTGCTCTGTAGAACTACAACAAATGAGGACTTGCCGGCAATATATGCGCACTCTGCTTTCCGGAGTCTCTAAGGGCCAACAAACGCGAAAGCGGACATCGAGTAAGTGAGTTTCTGTTACTCAGGACTATATCTGACCAGGTCAATGTCGTTGCTGTCCACAGCCTAAGAGGTGACAGCTACTCGACATGGTCCGAAACCTCGTCAAATGACAAATCGAAACAATACTTACAACTGAAAGATGCTTTGCCTTGTTCACTTGGCTTCTGCAATGCTCGTATTCTCACTTATGGATACGATGCCAGGGTATTATCAAACCATTTGCAAAGTGTTCTACTGAAAGAATCTTTACACTCGGTGAGGGACTGCTCTCCACCGTGGCAGATAAGGATGAGGAACGTCCCCTCATCTTCATTGGACACTCTCTCGGAGGCATTATTATCAAAAGCGTATGGCCCTACGGCGGGACAGCTTTTGACAATGCGCTGAATACGTTAGGCTCTTGTTTACGCACAGTCGAAGTCCATGCTATATGGATGATTGTTGAATTCTACCAGAGCCATTTATTTCTTTGGTACGCCGCATCAGGGTGCTGCAGTTTCTTTGGTGCTCGTGGATCGTGGGATCAGACTTCTTTTTGCATTTGACAGTAGCACATGGGAATAATAAATCATTCTTTCTCCTCTTCCCCTTAATCTGATAGCCGAGAGATAGTATGGCGGACTACCCCACGAATGAGCCATAGCGACATAGATCCCGCGATCGAGCCATGGCAACACGGATACTGCAAACATGCTATAGCACCATGAATAATGCGCACGTATCTTAGCTATTATAAAACTTAGCCTTTCTAGAAATAACGTACTTCACAAGCGAGTCGCTCAATGGAGTTGAAGTGGATGAGATCAAGGGCTTACCTGTCAATTTGTTCGACGCACTGTCTATGTTGAAAGATTTTTACACGAGCTACTGCACAATAGTGACTGTAAACATTCCCAAAAAAATTTCATGTCAGTTTATCATGAGGTTGACTTGTGTATGAGAATTTTAAGGTGGTTCAGTTGTTTGCCAAACCCTTGGGCAAAGTATTCGGAGTTAGCGATTGCCTGGATTACTCCAAGGAAATGCTTACTAATTTGCTTGAATAGCAGGTGTTTCGTGTGCGTTCCTAGAATTGAGGAGATGGTTGCCAGAGTTTATTTAGGCGAGACCTGGTTCATGACCTTGATCGGCGCCACGATTCTACTACCCCACTGTTTAAATAGAGGAGAAGGTTAAGAGGGTTGGGCCAGCTTTCATTATACTACAGCATTTAATAGAGGGTATAATACAGCAAGATATGCATCACTGGATCTAAAACCCAAAATCAGACACACGCCCTCGAGCTCGACCCAACAGTACATTAAGTCGTAATCCTCACACGCTCATCACCCTCCATACAACCCCGCCACGTAGTTAGAACTTTGATCGTACGACTCCCTCACGGTCTCCGCAGCCGCTTCGGTCGAGTCCTTTGATTCTATCCATCAAACTGCGGATTGCGTTCTTTGACTTCTTCATTTCCGTTACTATGCTGCTCATGTATGTCGGATCCTTCCTCCATTTCCAGAGGATTGTATCCACCTCCTGGCTCTTCACTATGAGCTCCAAGCCTCCTTTAGCAACCATCTCCTTCATCATGGTCTCCCCCGGGAACTTTGTCTCGGGTCGCCGAATCTTGTGCAGGTTGTATACGGCCGCATTATCCAATATGATTTCGAGTCGCTTGAGGTTCTTGAGATTCCTGAGAGCCGATAAGTACACGTCGATACTGTCGATGTCGCCCTGGGTCCTGTTGTAGTACCACAGCGTGACGTGTTCGATATATTGTTTGCGCCCCTCGCAAATCGATTGGAGGAACATCATCATCTGGTTCGCGTAGTAGAAGACGAATGTATTCAGGCGATAATAGATGGCCACTGCCTCTCTGTAGATTTGCTTGTTGGTTTGGAGGAGCGCGAGGGAGGAGCACGGCGCAGGACCCGGGCGGTATAATACTTTCGTGGGGAGGTTGGTGCCGGCTCGGTGGTGGGTAGTAGGGATGCGCCTAGAGGGGTTGATAGCACCTGCATGAACGAGGAAGTGATGATAAATTTGGTTTCGCAGTTCGGCAGGCAAATCGAGGATGCGGAAAGACTGGACAGACTGTTCTGACACTGGTTCTGGCTCTGACTTTGACTCTGGCTCTGGCTTTGACTCTGGCTCTGGCTTTGACTCTGGCTCTGAAGTACTTGCAAGGGTGGACGTTGAGCTGTTTCGGACTTTGGCGGCACGAGCTGGGTTGGTTCGTGTGCCGATCCGGACCCGCTTGGATGTGCGCCCTCCACATGTAGGCCTGTATTCATCGTCGGCCCCTGCTGCAGATTTTCGCTTGAGATTCAGAGCGGCCTCCTTTGTCTCGTCGACGGTTGCAACAGCCTCTCTAGGGCTCATGATTTCTTTGGCAACGATCTTCTCGAGGACCCCGCCGCGGATGGGACCGGTGGTGCGGTTAGCCATGAGAATGTCGTGCCTGCTGCCATGTATGAGAGGTGTGAATCTCATCTTCGGTATGCGGAACTGGCGGAGCTTGTCCATACCATTATGGCGGAGCACGAGAAGATTGAGCTGAGGTGTGATATCCTGGGGACGCATGGGGACGCTTCGGTAGCCTTTCGAGGACTTGCACATGGCCTGGACCATGCTGGTTTCGTCAATACCGATGCTCAGCTCTTGGATGCCCGTACACCGCTTCATTCCGTCCACTACCGCAGCCAAGTCGTGTGTATGGTCGAAGCCGATCTTGCGTAGAAGTTTTGCGTGATCTTTGTTGTAGCAGGTCCAGCGTTCGAAGACATACATTTCACGGAAGTGAAAGGTATTCTCGGAGAAGTAGATCTTGTTGCCAAGTGTAGGCAAGAAGCTGGCAGCGCCAGGAACTGTGTGGGGTAAACGACTTCCAGGCTCCTTCCCACATGGGATGTCTGTCACAAGAATAGGCTTCGTCTGGACCAGTACGGCCCTGAGGATCTTCTCCCAGCAAGTCTTGACAGCCTCGTTACGTAGGTCAAAGAAGTCGGTCTTCAAGCCGGCGTTTTTGCCGGTAACCTTTGCCTTCGTCTTCGGGGTAGTGGAGCCTCCGGTGGAGGCTTTGCGCGGGGCCATGGTGGCTCGTCTTCGCTGAGGTGGTGTGTGGTTGTCAGGTGGGGAGAGAAAGGTGTTTTATACAGCAGTCGCGTGTCGTGACTATGCGCTAGCGCGGGTCCGTCGGAGTCTACCTAGGTTAGAAGGAGTTAGTAATGGTAAGGAATCCTAACAATTTGACTCACACCGTATAGTGGGGCTTTACAGAGGAGGATCGACCTGTTTGGCTGTTGACTAAAACGTCGTCGTTGGGGAGAGCGCACGACGGGTCGTTCTGACCCTTGGGCCGAGGCTGCGTAACATTCACTAGCGTGCAAGTGAGGTAGAGCACAGTAAATCTGGCAAGCAGGCAGTGGGATCTGGATTGCACGCCGAGTACCACTGTACTCGTAAGAGGGGGGTTTGGTGTCGCAGCAAGAATAGCTAGAATTCACTTTGATAAATGCCACCTTCATGACATGAACAGAAGAAAGAAGGAGGGGGAGCCAAAAAGGGTGCAGTGAAATCTGGACAAGAAAAGTAACCCGATATGGCAAATAGCAATGGAAGTGGAGCAGAAAGTACAGCCAATAGGAAGTGTTTTGCAATCCGCCTCGAGGGTTGCAGAAAATAGAACAAGCCATGAATTTAGGTCCAAGCGCAATTCCAACCGTTTTCCGCCACTTCATGGCTGTGGTACAGAAGTGCGCTATTTCCAGAAACAGGGGCGTGGATCTACACTCACCTCACCTACAAGGTTGCAGCCGCACTGGCTGTATATGCTCGACCTCAGGTCCTCATCACAGCGCCCATCCGTAGACCCCGCGTGTCATGATATGTGGCTTGCGGATGTAGGCTGAGCTTGAAGCATCGAACTGATGCGCCTGCTGATAATGAGGTGCCTGTCGATCATGAGGTGAGGCCTAGTACTGAATATCACTTGATGTCGTCCACAGAAAGTGTGTTAAGAAGAGAAGCACATTGCATCTAGCCATCTTATCATCTCCAATTCTTTTTCCTAAAAGCGGATATAGATGGAAGGTGCATTGGAGAGGAGTTGTGTACGACGCGTTGTAGTTCTTCTGGACTGAGCCTCATGAGAAACCCGATCGCCACGTGCGGAGAGCGGGAAGCGGGAAGCGGAAGGCGGAAGGCGGACAGAGGAAAGCGGAAAGCAGGGGAACTCGAATGTTTGCATCAAGTTCTGGACGCTGGAGGCGGTGAAGCGGCGGTCCTGTGCCTGTGTTGGAGGCTAGAGGTGAGTCGTGATACGGGCAGCTGATTCACTAAACTCATCACGTGTAATTCCAGGATGTGTGCCGCCGAGGCAGCGTTGCATCCGACCGCCGGGGCGCGTCCGGATCCGCCCAGCCAAGAGTAAAAATGATGGCTCCCCTCTCTCTTTCTACCACTATCGTTCGTCTTTTTTAGCCACCCGCTGCGCTTCTTTTGGCTGCGCCCCCGACCGATATCTTCCTCGCCGGATGATTATCATTGACAACATGCATTTGAAATCGCCTTTTTACGCCTCCTCGAAAGCCACCATAACGGCTGATACACACTACACCACATTCGACGTAGACACAGGCGAGCCCCTCGCGGACTTGGCAAATGTCGGCCGCCGCCGCTTGACCCTCCTCCCCAGCCTTTCGATGCCAAGCTGTGGCTCCCCGCAGGAGGAATTCTGGGGTGGGGGAAAAGAGCAAACCACAACACCCAGGCTGATGGCGCCAGCGAGCTGCAGTCCCCTCTTCAGTCCCCTCTTTAGTCCCCTCTTCAGTCTTTATGCCGTTTCAAATACCCCGTGCCCCAGTCTTCTGCTGTCCGTTCCCCTATAGGGACCTTGGGCATGGAGGGTCGTATCCCATGGCGAATCGGGGATAGAGTCCGTCACGTTTACTAGCTGCCAATTCGGGATTGGACAACTTCACACAGTAAGACACAAAATTGCCCGCATTGCGGTTGCCAAGATGCCCTTATCTGTCGCATCCCGCCCAGGGTCCACTCCAACGAATTGGTCGTTCCAAGGCGTCCTAAGGCTTATATGGAGTGCGTCCCGTCCGCTTGGGATTTCTGTAGACAACACCCGACGCTCCCAATTCTCTCGAATCGCCCAGCGAACGTGTCTGCTTCGCATTGAACAGGCTGCCAGCGCAAATCGGCCAAGATGTCGGGATGGGTTCATAACACGAACCTGAAGATCGCGCAGACAGCCGTGGGAAAGTACTTTCGTCTCGATGGCTCTGGTCACGTATGTCCAAGACCCTCAATCAATACATACGATGAGTGCTGACAAGTTCCCAGCGCAAAGAGCGAAAGGGGAGCTACTTCTTCACCGAGATCCGCGCCGGACTCGCCACCTTCTTTGCCATGGCCTACATCATCTCTGTCAACGGTATGGTGTAGCCAATGCATCAGTGCGTAAGCTGTGCTGACAGATTTCACAGCATCCATCACTTCTCAGACTGGAGGGACGTGTGTGTGTCCCCCTACTAATCAGGATCTGTGTGTCACAGACCCTGATTATATGCTGTGCGTCCAAGAAATCAATAGAGATCTTGTGACTGCCACTGCTGCCATTTCTGCACTCACGAGTAAGGCATTTGCTCTCAGTGAAGCATCGGGATACTGAACTTTTTCAGGTTTCTGTATGGGACTTTTCGCCAATATGCCCATCGCGCTAGCCCCTGGAATGGGCCTGAATGCGTATTTCGCCTTTACTGTTGTTGGTTTTCACGGAAGTGGTACGCAGAGCCTCTCATAAATGGCATTTCCTGTTTTGTTCTTGTGGCGAAAGCTCCATCACTACGCGATACGTTGGTCGTACGAAGTGGTCTAATTCGATCAGTTGCTAACGTTTATTTTCCAAAGGCATGGTACCATATGAAGTGGCCCTCACAGCTGTGTTTGTTGAAGGTTTCGTTTTCGTCGGCCTTACTTTGTTTGGACTCAGACAGTGGCTTGCTAGGTAAGACGCATCCAGCAGAGGCATTGTACCTGTTTTGCAGCTCGCACACTCGTTTAGTTTACTCCTTCAAGTGGTATTCCAAACCGGTGGTGGGCGCATCAATCAGGCTCTGACCTTGCTGATGCCCTGCTCAGGCAAGACATGCTAACTCTTTTCATAGGGCGATTCCATCCAGCATCAAGCTCGCAACCGGAGTCGGTATCGGCCTGTACCTTACCATTATTGGTCTCTCATACTCGGCGGGTATCGGTTTGATCACTGGCGCTCAATCGACTCCCCTCGAGTTAGCCGGTTGCGCACCGCAGTTCGTCGACGCAACCACAGGCACCTGCCCACCTAGCGAGAAAATGAGAAATCCTACCATGTGGGTCGGAATTTTCTGTGGTGGATTCCTAACGGTTATGTTGATGATGTACCGCGTCAAAGGCGCCATCATCATGGGCATCCTCCTCGTTTCCATCATCTCCTGGCCCCGCTCAACACCGGTCACATATTTTCCCCACACAGACCTAGGAGACTCCGCATTCGACTTCTTCAAGAAGGTCGTCGCGTTCCATCCGATTAAGCACATTCTGGCTGTGCAGAAATGGGATATAGCAGGACACGGCGGACAATTTGGACTGGCGTTCATCACCTTCCTCTATGTCGATATTCTTGACTGTAGGTCTATTAGATTTTTCTCATCCACCCTCACTGACAGCTCCAGGCACGGGCACGCTATACTCCATGGCCCGCTTCGCGGGCGCAATTGATGAGCGCACCCAAGATTTCGAGAACAGCTCCATCGCCTACACCGTCGACGCACTCGGCATCTCCATAGGCTCTCTGATGGGCTCTCCTCCCGTTACGGCTTATATTGAATCCGGAGCCGGTATCTCAGAAGGTGGCAAGACTGGTCTCACCGCGATAGTGACCGGCCTTGCGTTCTTCATCTCTATCTTCTTTGCGCCGATTTTCGCTTCGATTCCTCCTTGGGCGACTGGTTGCACATTGATCATCGTCGGTAAGAACATCTTGGATACGACGATATGAATATATGCTAACATCATATAGGTTCCTTGATGGCCCAATCAGCGAAAGACATCAACTGGCGGTACATTGGTGACGCTGTCCCTGCGTTCCTCACGATTGCCGTTATGCCATTCACCTACAGCATCGCATACGGCCTGATTGCGGGGATCATCAGCTACCTTGTCCTCAACACGCTCGTCTTCATCATCGAAAAGGCTTCAGGCGGTCGTTTTGTGCCCCCCAACAAGTCGGAGAAGGAGCACTGGACTTGGCGCATTCCCGGTGGCTTCCTGCCGCCATGGTTGCAGCGTATTACGAGCGGAAAGAAGGATTTCTGGAGGGAACATGACGAAGTTGTGGGTGTTGATGAGACTGCTGAGGGGAAGTCGGTATCGAGCTCCGCGGCACATGCCGCGAATGAGAAGACCACGGTTCCTTCTGAGATCACTCCTTTTGAACAGCCCAAGAAAATCGCTTAGAAGGCTTCAAATCTGGGGGGATGGTGCTGGTAGTGTGCAGGTGGAAGATTGAACACAATATTGATGGTAATATGGATTGATGGCAGTTTTGTTTACTGTCGGTAGGAGATCACTCGGTGTAGCTTTGTAGGGACGGTTTGGTACAATCCAGTTGTGCGCAATCATTGACCAAAAACAACTATCGTTCTATTGCCTAATCTCGCGATTTTAGAAAGAGTATGTGTTAGCAGTGTCTTTAGAAGGTATCTGTAAGGGTGTATATACTGTTCTGCACGCGAATCAGTTTGGTGTTGATTATTCGTATCTTTTGGTTGTGGTGGCGGAGTGGTGCAGAACCCCGCTCCCGATAAAAATCTAAAACATATTAAGGTTAAGCTCTGCTTAAAGAATAGCGTTCTTGTTAGTAGATATTAAATTAATTTAAAATAGCATTAGGATTAAAAGATGACAATCTAGTATACATAGATGATCAGGCGGTTGAGTCGTCGTTGCATTATATGGGGCAGTGCATTCTTCGGTAAAATACACTAACTATCTCTACAACCAACGCGTCCTTGCAATGCAGGTGAGACGGCGTACGTGTCAGCTAACTCAGACTTTGCTTCATATGACGTGCCACATTAATTCTACAATCAGCAACATCAGCCAGCAACGCCTATCGCCATGTCTCTTAGTCATCGTTAGTTGTCCAGGCTCTAAGTTACCATTGTAATTATAATTACGTCTTCCAGCATATCTTGGCCTCCGGGTGCCTAGTGATGCACCATTCGAGTTGAAACCTTCTCCTGGAAAAGGATGGGGAGCATTCGCCACAAGACATATCGACCAGGGAGCTTTAATCTTGAAAGAGAAGCCGCTTTTCATCATCCGAAAACCTCACGAACAGATCACAGAAGATGATATAAGGACCGAATTTCACCGTTTGGCGCCCAGCGCAAGACAACAGTTCTCGCAACTCCGCGACAATGCTTATGTGCCTTTCACGCATATGACAGACGCGTTGGCTGAGAACTCGTTCAAGATATCAAACGGGCATGGTCTATATCTACTTCACTCGCGCTTCAATCACTCCTGTATACCCAACTCCAAAATTCCAACTGTCAACAAAGAAACCCTTGCAAGTTATGCAACTAGGATCATCACACGTGGTGAAGAGATCACTTTCTGCTATCACACGGATTTCGAATGCAGGAATAGACACGAACGCCATGAAGCTCTGCGTTTCGTATGCGACTGTAAAGCATGTTTACCAGGACCATCGTTTCCAATAGTCGGTTACTAGTAACTATTGTATACATTTGAAGCCATAACTAAACGTCTTGCCCGACCGACCGACTGATGGGGGGACGGGGAGGTACCGTAACTGAGGGCTGCCGTAACGGCTTACTACACAATAGCTCCGTAACTGAAGGGTGTAGTTACTGGAGTAACTGGGGTCGTAAACTCCAAATTGTCGTCCATATCCTCAAATATCCCTCTAGCAGAGATGTGAGCTGTAAGCTCGTTTAGGTCCCGCACCCGATATTCCACCCGCGACGCGAGTAGGGGCTTGTTGGCGTAGTGTATATTGCCCTAGTCCACTGAGAACTCAACGCCGTTGTTCTGGCTCACTTTGCGGGGGAAGGCCTTCGAGAGCGACTCGGCCGGAGCCTTGGGCGTTGAGGGCGTTGAGGGCGTTGGGCCCGACGGAGGGCGTTGGGCCCGACGAAACAATAGAGGAGGACATAGAGGGCGTCGGCGAGGTCGCCCTTGGCTTCTCGAGACGGCGGGACGACGGCGTTGGGTGACGAGGCGTACGATTCTGGGACGTCAAGAAGGACCTCATATTGAAGGGTGTCGGGCTGTGGCCAGGAGAGAGAGTTGAGTTTATTATGGAGATTTGACGAATCCGGCATCAAATCTCCACAGCTTATCACCGGCGCCATTGGCAGGTCTCATCTCCAGCCTCGACACCAATAAAAAGTCTGCATAGGCCAGTTACTGCAGTAACTACAGCCTCATCCATCAGTCAGTTACGGAGGGGGGTCCCCTTACTGACCGACTGCCCAGGAATCCGACTGTTAGTAACAGTAACTAACAGTCGGACCGACTATTGGGAACGATGACCAGGACCGTCCTTTCAACGCCTGAGTGATATGCGGCGAACATTCATCCGCGGACTCCAGTACCTTACACTCGGTGTAGATTTGGATGGAGAACGGCAGAATTGCACATCCCCTATTATCTTCGACCAGAGATTGAAGCAAACAGCAGAAGATTTCAGCATTCCTCTCTCTTCCAGGCTGATCTTTAACCTGCTCGTTCTATGTCTATTAGAACAGGAACAACTGTTGGACGATTTCATGATCGAGAGATTTTATCCGGGAGTACAGCAAATTATGGCACTGTTTCAAACAGAGAGTAATGTCAGCATCATCAAGCTCGTTATTGGGCAGAAAACCTGGCTGGGGAAGTTTTGTACAGCACTCAGACTCTATGGGCGAACAGATATTGCAGATCCAGCGTTGTAATCAGTACGTAGTACGGTCGTAGTTTACGGCACCGTAATAGTGCCGTACGTCGTACGTACGTAAGAGCGATTTTGTTTGACCGTACCGTACGTGAGTCTGCAGTTTTACGCGTATACGGCCTATACGGAGGATATTTTGGTGTTGTAGGAGCTTTGTTTTTGAAGTAGTCCTATTGTAGTTAGCAGGGTATCTCGCACGGCCAATTTTCATCAACAAACTAGTGATGTATCAACACCCATCCATATTGCCGTCGTCGTCGTTGCAATGGATAACTTTGTACGCTCTACGCGTCAATCCCAGGCTTCTCAAGCCTCCTCTTCTTCTGCAAGCAGCGCGTTGCCTTACCACGCAGCAGCTTCAAAACGCCTCAGGAAACAGCCTGTTCCTTCATCACCGGTGTCATCAACACCCACCTCCCGCGAAGGCACGCCTTTATCTGTTGTATCAGCTCCCGCATATTCTCTATCGCACAACTACCCAGAGGAGACTCCTGAGTCAATAAATCTTGGTATTTGTTTCCCTGTAAGGTGGGATTAGATTTGGAAGGGTTCAACGCGCCTGTCAAAGGACCGCATTAGATGGAGAGTTGTGAACAAGCGGCACTTGCAGGGCGGCTCCAAACGCTTGGGGATATATAATTACAGCGCAGATTTGTTGTACCAAGAGCCCAGTGGGTCGTATAGGCGTGTTTGGCTCTGCAAGTTGTGTCATGAGCAAGGGAAGCGCGACTGTGCAAAGTACTCAGATTCTACGCATCATATTAGTACACACCTCCAGAAATCTCACTGAATTTCCATCTCCACTGGCCTCATACCTGAGCTCCCGAAACCAAACAATCCTTGGGAAGCTGCTGAAGTAGCAGCAGGAGCAAATAACGCCTTCTCGCAGTCGCCCTGGCAGGAAGATGAGCTGTTGAAGGCGTACATCAATTAGATTATTTCTCACAATATATTGTTGTATCAGGCAACGTCGCCAGAAACAAGAGGGTTACTTACATGGAATCAACCTCAATTGCTCAACACTCTACCTAGGAACCACGTAACGCTTAGAGATTATATTATGAGGGGGCTTGACACGCGCAAGAGAGAGATTAAGGATTTACTACGCGCTGCAAGTAGTACAATCGCGTTAAGCGTTGATATCTGGACTTCCCCAAATCACCTCAGTTTTCTAGGCGTGGTTGCTCATTTTGTCAGTATGTGGCCCGTGCGCGGGTGGCGAAAATCACTGAAATCTTTGCACTTTGGCCTCAACTTCTAATTCTGCTACAACGCTCAAAACTAACCTAAAATTAACTCGCAGACGCCCAAAAAAAGCACCGCAATATCCTTATTGCCTTCCAAAACCTGCGGGGAGATTATACTAGCAAGAACCAGGCTATAATTGTTGGGGAAGTCCTTGTTAAATATAATGCAGTATTAAAGTTTAAATTTTTTGTAGGCGACAATGCAAGCAATAACAACTCCACCTTCATTGAGGCAATCAACAGGGAACTTGGGATAGAGCTCTCTCAAGAGAATTAGATCCGCTGCGCTGGGCACATTATAAACCTTGTTGTTAAGGCAATTATATATGGAGATGGCGTCACAAATTTTGAAGCTATGTTAGCTGACGCTCCTCCTAAAAAACAGTTCTCTATCTTCTGAACGCGCGGGGTCATTGGCTGACTACACAACCTTGTTAACGCGATTAACGTCTCTACTAAACAACGAGAGCTCTTCATAGAGATACAAACAAAACACTATGAAGATATTATTGGCTTTGCAACTCTTACTTTACTTAAGGATGGCGGCGTGAGGTGGCACTCTGTCTATTTAATGCTCCTCCGCTGTTAGGAGTTGCGGGAAACAATTGACAAGTGGCTGCGTTGATGGAGAGCTATTGCACCTAAGAAAAAGAGGCTGGAAGTAGGAGATGATGACAACGATGAGGAGGATAGATTTAACGCAAAGCTCAACTCCTTAACGCCAGATGACTGGGATGAGGTGAAGCTCTTGGCTGACTTCCTACAACTATTTCATGAGATGACTAAAAGACTTAAAGGCAATACCAGCAAATCAGGCTTCAGCTCTCTCTAGCAAACAATTGTTAATCTTAACGTACTTGACGAGGAGCTTCGTGAGCAAAAGGCGCGCCTTGTTCAACACCCAAACAGCTTCCTTAAGTTAGCTGTTAATCAAGGTTTTGAGAAGCTCAACAGCTATTAGACTAAAGTAATCTTTGACTCTGAGCCATCCCTATACTTAGTAGCTACTGTGTTGAACCCTTAACTTTAGATTGCCTGGTTCAAACAAACCTGGAAGAATAATAAGGATTACTATACAAGAGTTGAAAAAGACGTGAAAGCAACCTTCAAGGACTACGTCAAGCTCATCGCAGAAGAGGAAGAGAATAATAAGATCAAGGAGCAATCGCAGGAAATTCTGCACTGGAAGGTCCCTGAGGGCTCAAGCTTTAATAGTTGTTATGAGCGATCTCTTAACGTCAATCTTTACTATATAATGGGCACAAAAGGGAGGGCAAAACGCTTTAAGGCGTTGAATGAGTTGGAGGAGTACTACGCCAGCCACAACGACGATCTCTCGCGTTTCAACAACTTGGACGACAAGCTGCTCAACAACCCGATACAATAGTAGGATAAAGTGGGCCAGCAACGTTACCCAACGCTTTACCGCATGGCGTTGGACTACCTCTCTATCCCATCAACTTCATGTGACTGCGAGAGGGCGTTTAGTAGAGCTAGGAGGACCGTTACCGACGATAGAAATCGCCTAGGTGGAGCTACGATTGAAGCACTACAGCTACAGAAAAACTGGCTACAAAACAGAGCTGTGGCGAGTCATCTCATCAACCTCAGCATATACATTTCACGCCAAGAACCTATATAAATCACCCATATACGGCATATACGGCGGTCTCCGTACGTACGTATCGAGGGGGAGATTTGGATCCGTAAGTTCAATTCACCCTACAGTTTCCGTACGTACGTACAGCGTAATTGACCCGTACAGGTTCTTCAACTTCTACGGATGTACGGTATACGTACGGATTACAACGCTGTGCAGATCACGCTATTTCTGAAGAACTGCGACTATTACGTGGTCTGCCGATTGAACATAGCCGGACAACCCGTTGAAAATCTTTCAAACATAAAAGTTGATCAGAATCCAGCTATCTAGTGCTCATTAGGGAACACATTTATTTAATATACTGGTATGTCCATTCTGAATTATAACTAGAATCGTAACGGCATCCACCGCCTCCTATTCTTGCTACTGCTTGTTTCCGTTCTAGCCATCGCCGCTCCTTGTACTATTTCGGTTTCATTGCCATCTGCGATCGTCTTCTGGCGAGCACTGGTCATCTGCTTTGTCAAGCTCCCCCAGAATTGCGTGGCTTCGTCATTAGCACCTTGGATAGCAGCCCTGTTTTTACTTCTGCTGGGACTGAGAAGTACTGGGAACGCCTCCACAGGCGGCTGTGAATGTTTTGCGGGTTTAGCAGGCGGTGCCAATTCGAGACCACGGACCATCTGTGCAGTTCTAGTTTCTGACCAAACGTCTTCCACTTGGGCAGTGGAATGGAATGTATTGCGTTCCGCCTTGGTGATAAGATTGGGAAAAGGCTCTTGGATCACTATGGTTGTGTCCAAGTCAGACTTTCTCACGTCGGCCTCAAAACTCTTGATGAAATGACTGGTTTTGTATGAAGTCCAGATACTCTCCTCCAGCGAGTCTATTTGTCGTGGAACAGGGCCGTGAGGAAGCTTTGGGCGCTCAGCGTTGCCCTCAACTCTACTACAGGCAGTATTGCTTGGACCGTCCCGTACATGGATCTCTGATTGTTTCAATAATAAAGGCCTTGCGCGACGGATTCGTGCCCATTGTCGAGGATTCAAAAACATATCTCTTACACGGATGGAACAATGCGTCTCTGCAATTTGCCGCGGCGTGAGACAGTATGTGGCTGTATCGGGATTCGCATGGAAGTCGAAGAGGTAGGTGATCGTGATGGGCAATTCCTCTTCCCGTTCCAAACGGGCCCATGTGAGAGCATCGTGCAATGGTGTTCGTCCGCGAGAATCAATTACGTTGGCATATGCCCCTCGCGTGAGGAGCTCGTACACCATTTTCGCAAAGCTGAATCGACAAGCTATATGAAGGGCTGTGGTTTGCTCGTATGTGTTTACTATCGGATTTAGGGAGTCTTCAGATCGTTTTAGGATGCAGCAGGCAACCTCTTGATGTCCTTGAACCAGGGCACAGTAAAGTGCTGTGTATCCCTGTGCATTTGGCACAATAGGATCAGCTCCTGCATCAAGTAAGTACGACACGATGGAACGTATCCCGTTGGCAGATGCAAAATGAAGGACTGTCTGATCTTGGTGATTGCAGTCTATAGAACGCCAGCAGCCGGGTTCGCATCCATGCACTCTTGAAACCCGGCTCCGGAGAAGTATGTCCGCTCCGAAGTCCAGTAATGTGGAAACGGTCTGAAGCAACCTTGACTCCCATAATAGCTCGCTAGAGCCGTGTTGGCAAGATAAGAGAGAGTGAATAAGGGGAAGCTCGCGCCATGGACGCCGCTGCATTGTAGCTATGTGAATAGCTGCAATCCCATAGGAGTTAGTTGTGTTGGCATTGGCTCCACTGATGAGGAGAAAGGCCGCAATTCTTGGTAAAGCATAACTGCATGCAATGCGAAGAGCCGAATCAAACTTTGTCGCGCTTCTGGCCAGTGATCTTGGTATTGTCATATATAGGGGAGTGAGATCTGGATAGTTCTCTACTTCCTGGCTACTATCCGCCCCATTCTTTATCAAGTGTACAACAACTCTCGGTGCGTCGGCGAGCAAGGCAAGATGAAGGAAGGTGAAGTCTGGAGGGAGACAAAAGAGAAGGTACATGCAGATGCTGCTATCCTGGGCAGCGTTCATGTGGAAATCGTGTATTGTTCTGGAGTATATTAATCTTTGAAATCACCGAGTGACAACATGCTCAAAGAAGGTTCATACCCATTCAAATCGATTTTGCCAGCAGAGTCACTAAGATATTGGGCGATGGTTGTCGAATCATGATTAACAGCGTGAATGAATAAGCTGAAAAGGCATTTATTTCCACGCCGTCTTGGGTCAGACGGTTTTGCTGTGGCCCGGTCGAATAATGGGTAGAACAAACGCTAGTGAAGTTGGTGACTTGCAAGGCTGAGAGAGCTGAGATCTCGGGTGTCAAGATATTTCCCCACATGCTGCAACAGCTCTGGTGGCAAGTTGGAAAGCTCCATGCGCGCAAACAGAAGGATGAAGATGAAGATGATGATAACTGTGATAATGGTGGTGCGAGTGGTGATTGTGGTGCGAGCGATGGCCGAGGGGGTTCAGCCAAGCTCGTGCGTACACAAAGCAGCATTTCACCCGAGGCACTCTTCTCCCTCTCACTTGCAGTCACAGTCAACATAACGACAACTCTCGACCTTACGACTTCGAAAAAAAAAGGGAAATACCCTTCCAATTTTGCTTGTTCACGCGCGTCCTCCTTTCTAATTCCCATATCCACTCCAACCAGCCCCTCCTAAGCCCTCTGCTAGCGAAATACTCATTTTGACGTTGTAAAGCGACCAAAATATCAAAAGCCGTCTAAGTTGCTGAATGAGCACATAGTACGCACGTCTCCGGCACCTTCGCCGCCTTCACCACAGACTATCACCACGATTCCTCGCACGGCGCGCCGAATGCGACGTGTGAAGCCTACATGTACGCCCCAGGCGTGGCCATGACTGAGGATGCGGGTTCGAGGGTTTTTTTCTGGGACGCGGTAGGTGCAGAAGGGGAAAGTGGGGTAGTGGGCACCAGGTATATTAAGAGTCCCGAGGATGGGTGTCAGAATTCAGATGGGACATTTATTTATGGGGGGAGTGGTTGTGTATAAGGAGGGCGTGAGGGATGTGAGGAGGAAGAGGGTGTAAGGGATGCGAGGAGGAAGAGGGCGTGAGAAGAAAACGATGGAATGGCTGACATGTTAGCAGGGTCGAGGGAGAACGATCTCAAGCAAGTAGCAAAACGTCAACGCAATATGAACTCAAGAGCATGAGCATCATATTAGCTCGGCGATGTCCCATTGTAATTGCCTTTCACACCTTCCCATTCGCACCCCCTCAACCACGATATCACAACCTAAAATCCAATATCCCCATTCCACAACATCTTAACCCTCACCGCACTCCCTGTCTTCGCCAACGCCTTACACTTCCGCACGCTCCCAAAATCCACAATATCCTCCTCAACCACCCTCTGCATAGCACTCCCCTCACACCTTGCATTATCAAAGACCTCAAAACTCCAAGCGCCCGGCGTTGCAACAACAGCCAGCCTTTCAAACGTCCACTTTGGATCTTTCAACGTTAAGCAAGACACGGAAGCTATCGGCGAACCACTGAGACTTTGACTGCCGTATGGGTCGGATCCGCAGACTTGATCGGTCACATTGGTGGATAGGCTCCCCGCGTCGACAAGGTACCAGAAGGAGGGAGGTGGGGGGATGTCGGTTGTGGGGACGGCGGGCGGACCCGAGAGGTTCGAGAGGAGGTGGCCAGCGTAGTTGGCTATGTGTGTATCTGTCGCACACAGTGATAGTTAGTCGATGGAAAGGCTGCAAGGCGAGGTTGATCAGGGAACGTACCGAGCGCGAGCTCGCTCGGGAAGTAGTTTACTACGTCGTGGAAGCATGTCCTGCAGTATAATGTGTTGTTGTTACGCAGCTCACAGTTATTACAGCGGAAATCGGGGTCTGATGCTTTGGTCTTCCACTTCAGATCTGTTAATTCTTGTGCTAGTATGCGTGAGGGGTGAGGGGTGAGGCTATGCTTACTTTCAACTGCTTGGCTTTGAAATCGAGCATGATCTTCGCTGGAATGTATGTTGCGCTCTTGATGCGTGCTGAGCCCTGACCCGTGAGACAGTCGCCGGCGAGCCAGTGGTCCGTATTTCCAGCACGACGGTAGGTGATGTTGGTGCAGGAGCTGGCGAAAGGGAGAGGAGTTGCTGCGGCTGCGGCTGCGGCTGCAGGGGCTGCATGGACAGCTTTGAAGGCCAAACTCGCGAGAGCGATGATGACGGTGTTGATGAACATGTTGAAGAAGAAGTGAGACGTTGAGTGATGCTGGACGTAGACTTGCACAAGACTGCAAGACTACAAGACCTATCAGCTATATTATATGTTCAACCACTGCACATGATTCCAAATGATGCATCTCTTCTCTGCCACTGCTTTCATTTCTGTTGTGACTGTTATCCACTTTGGGACAAATGCAGGCCCGCCAAGGTAAATTTATATATTAAAAGTCGCAAGGACAAAATCTGAAGTTGTTAAGAGACTAGCATAATAAAAATTACAACACGCTGTATATTACAAGGAGGCTTATAGATTGTTTCATTAAGAGGCATTGATGGAAGAGGAAAATAGGCGGAGTGAATTAGAAAATTCAGTCTGTAATCACCTGCCTATTGCGGCAGCTGCTCAGAGTTCAGTGTCCGGAATTTAACGTCGCGTCGCGGATGAAAACGGTCGAGCGCAAAATGCGTAGCCCATTTCCTATTTACAATGCTGTTTCTATAGTTTAGACCAATCAAGGATTTTGGCGTGTCCGTTGGATCTTTTGCTAGATATAAGTTTCAATATCCATGAAGAAGCTGGGGATGATTGGCGCAACATTCTGATGTTGTCAATTGCAAGAGAGAATACGAGATTTAAGCGGGAAATTTGTGGATGGCCTGATGGCGGATACGGGAATACTTAGTAGAGTCAAGTTAATTCTCGAGCTAATTGCCTAAATCTGCTGAAAATATACTAAGAGCTGATAAAACAAGATCTAGAGAGCTGCGATCTTGAGACGGCACTTAATTGGGAAGGTACTCCATAGATAGCTTCTTAGATTTATTGTGTAGCGAGCAAGCTCGCTACACAATGAAGAGGTAAATTGGTAGAAAAGAGCAGGAAAGGCACTTCACAAGCGAATCACGAACCCCACCAACTTTCTACACCTCTGCAACTACGTAGTTCAACTATGCAATGAAATAGTATTGATAGTTATATTTTAGCTACTTAATATTAAACATTCAACAATATTAAGAGCATCTGCATCCTAAAGCCAAGGAACAGAGAAAGTAGAGTGAAGGGGAAATAGTTGTTGGTGTTGGAACCAACTGCCTCTGATCCTTTTTAATCTGTATTCATGTTTCTAATTGCAAGCCATCCAAATATTCCATAAGAAAACCAACCAAAAAGAATAATTCCGGCAGCTTGAAACCCGAAAACCTTCAATCCAAATACAGCATCTTCCACCATACCAACAAGAAACGATGTCAATATTGCTAGCCACCACAAGCAAAGTGAAATCACGCGCAGGTATCTGAACGCTGAGCGGTCACCCTTTTGGCCAAATATCATAGACTTCATAAAATCTTTGCCGTAGCGATTGATTATCGCGAAGATCATGGCGAGTGTCGCAAGGATCACGACTACGCCAACGAAATCGTACAGCAGAAGATTCAGTTTGGAAAAGCGTGTTTGCATGCTCAAAACGCCAGTTGCAAGGGAGAGAGGAAGGAACAATGCGGCGAGGAGAGTGAGTTGATTTACACTGTTCGCCTGCTTGACATTGAAGCGGCTCATGATGACCTCATGAATCTCGATACTCCTTGTTTTTAGTTGCTTTGCCCAGACTTTGTAGTAATTGCAGTCTTGGTGAAGCCCATCGAGCTGGGCTGTGGTTGCTGCTAATGTCGGTAGCGTTTGGTCTTGATACGCAAGCCGGATGTTTCTGGAGGTGCATTCTATGGCGCTGCTGATATGCACTATCACGTCCTCGACCATTCCCAGAACCAGAATCCTCTCGCTAAGGACATCAACGAGTCGAGCCTCGGGTAGAGGGAAGAAGTCTCTAGGCAGAATCTTCCAGTCTTCTTCGTTCATTCGAGCGGAAATATAGTCAAGAAAAGTAACTGTTTGTTCGAGGTTGATAAAGAGGACATTGAGTAGCAGAAGCTGTAAAATTTGCCTTTCAACGTCATTTGCAAGTGGCAAGGGAGGTTTGAACTTGTATAGGGACATGTCCAATTTCTTGAGGAACCTCCAGTTTGCATTTGCACATTGATATTCGCGCCAACGCGCATCTGGAGGAGTAGCGAACGCGTCTGGTGCGTAACAGATTACTGCAGATGACTTATTAGTGCTGCATCTCAAGGTACGAAGATCAGACTTGCCAGTGAGAAGCCCTTTTTCATCCTTGGAAACAGTGAAGTATGCATCCGACCTTTCGACCGTCGATTGCAGAGGGTGCAACCGCTTGGAAATGCTGGGGCATTTGTTTACATGAGAGGCAAAGCAATATATTCCATACCAGGGGCTTATTGCGTCTTGCTCCCCGAGCTTCCGTAGGGTAGGTAAGTGATAATATCTGAAAGTATCATTGATTACTGTGGGGTTGGTATAAAGCGGACTAGGAGAGGGAGTGTGGTGGATGTGAGGAGAGCCGAGCAGGGAGCTGCAATTCGGATAAATCTCTTCCTGTGTGTCTCGTGGGAGATGAATACGTCGGTGTCGGCCATCTAGAATAAAGCGAATGGCGTTTTCGGGCTGTGGCGGGACTGTGTTGTAAAAGCTTTCCAGTCGGCGACTGTAAAAGCACTCCCCTCGACTTTTAATTTCTTTTCCATTGGCTAACACATCGATCACCTTAAAGAAGCAGTCGTACTTGTCTCCTGTAGCCTCGCCCACCTGGGGCTCCGATCGAGCCTCCTCGGTAATTCGTTCCATATCGATGTTCGGATTCGAATCTGAAGATGGCGATCCTCTCTTAGATGCTACACTTTTGACGTAAACTAAGCCAAACTGAAAGATCGTTAAAGAGATTAATAGAACGCCGTTACAAGCCGCGTGAACTGTACAGGATACTCAAAATTGTTAGAGGCATGTGCGTATATAATGAAGTACCAAAACGATAGGCGGTATGGCTAAGCCACACGCGGGGCATTTCGTGGAGGCTGTGTATCCTCCATAGGGTTATATACAGATAAAGATTCGACCGGTTGGCAAACCGCAAAATGGTGAATGTTTTATAAGTTATGAAAACACATTACTGAGCAGACAATGATCTGTAACTTTGTGTTGATATATACAGGTCAACAGCGAGGATTTGTGCGACACGCGAAGCCGAAATAATTAGAGTGGGAAGTTGAGACAAGGAATCTTTCGCTTAAGCTTGTCTTGGACCGTACGCTTAGCTTAACAGAGCCAGCCGGATATGAGGCCAGCAGGTTAGCTGCATCACACACTGGTCACCTGCGCCACGCTACTATCCACAACGCCACGTTCACAACAGCCAATCACAGTTGCCCGCATCTTTTTTTTTCCATTCTTCAATCTTGAAAAGAAGATCTTCACAAGGGTGTGGCCGGAGCGGGTCGGCCTTCCTCCCTGCTAGCATCACTAAGGCGTTCGTCCGCTTCTCAAACATAAGTATATTCAGTCAGTTGGTTGCAAATGCGTCTTCTGCTGGAGCCTGAAGGCTGCATGTCAACTTTTACTGCGCCGCACCATGGCTATGTAACCTCACCCCGCCTCGGCCTGAGCTTGTTCTCAACTCCCTCTTCATAAAAACTTAACAACCCTCCTACGCCACCTAAGAAATTGCAATACTCATGCAAACTCAAGTTGCAGTGCTGCGAGCCCTGCGTTAAAGTCTGGCCTGCGCGCACAACAGTGGGTTTTAAGCCAATTATAAGAATAATGCAAGTACGGACGATGTAATGGGAGTATGTTGGGGCTCAGAATGAGACGCTTGAAATGACCGAATGCGCATATCCATGAGTGTGACAATTGCGACAATTATATTTCGGCTTTGAAAGGCGGAGGAGCTTGTCTGCTTTGTGTGGGTTTGGTATTCAAATTGGCAGTTATTTTGGATAGTCCTTGTTCAGAGCTAAGTCATCCACTTTCGGCTGCCTTCGCTCCAATAACGGATCACTTTACCATCTTCTCCTTGCCAACTTTGGTAGATCCGCTGCTCCTACTTTTAAAACCAACAAAACAGCTCATCGGCTGAGTTTGTGAGCTTTTCTAGCACCTTGTGCAACCTCGGAATCGGTCGTTGCCATTGCTCATTTCCCATTTCAGAATCAAATATAGTGTATTTTCCCCTTTTGCAATGGCATCCTCAAAACACGTCCCTACCTTTACCATTCGCTCATCCTTGGTATATGTATATATTGGCTCATGCTTCCTCATATACTTTACCACAAATCGCTGAAGCTCCTGTGTCCGAAGGTTCCTCGGAAAGAGTTTGTAATAATCTCCATTTTTCGGATCCCTAATCTTAAAATGTATATCTACCGTCCGCTGCGTTGCTGTCTCCGATTCTGATGTGGAGGTAGAGGTGGCTCCTGTTACAGCCCGAAGGCCGTGGTGATCGCTTATAGGAATGGTCTGCTCACCTACGTCTTCTTGAACCTGGCTTGTTCAAGTTGCGGCACTGCAGTTGAACCGCGATTGCGTACGATTTCTTGTGTCATTGATTCCGCGAGCTTGCTGAAATCAATCTACGTCGTTCACTTTCGGGGGGTTTTTTTCATCCCAGCGGGCGAGCTTGCACTTTTTATTTATTTATTTATCCCCTTGCCTCTCAGAGGATTCGATTGCTGTTTGCTGCGTTCCTTTGTCTTTTTCTGCCTCTCTTACTCTATTCTTGCGAGTCTCTCTTTCTCTTTCTCGAGCCTCTCTTTCTCTTTCTTGGGCCTCTCTTTAAACTCAGGATACTGGTCACAGCGCTAGGGAGGAGGATTCAAAGACCAATATCCACGTTACGGAGACGATTTTGTCGTTTGACGCACTGGATAAGTGGAGACGGGTGGCAGAGGGTAGATGGAACAATGTAGCCTAGTGGAATAACTAAGTCGATTAGAGGACAAAGGAAAAGCCTTAGGCAGTTTTGGAAAGGTAGTTACTTATGCAACCATTCAGTCATTCCAAAGATCTTTACCACCGTATTTGTTTCCTTCCTGTGATTCGCTCTGTCGGCGAAATATCGCCATGGGGAAACATTGAATGGGCCAAGGAACACAATTGTTTTGTTTGCCTCCAATAAAGAACTCGTCTTTTGAGTACTTGTGGGGAATTCTTGGGGCGCCCATAGAGAACGCAACAGCTATTCTGTGTGGTGGGGAAACATTGTCACAACCCCAGCGCTAGTGCTTTAGGTTAATATTGATTGGAACATCTAATTGTAGGGATGTCTTAGCAAACCAGGTAAATCTAGCAACTGTTGTACATCTTTACTAGGTTGTATAAGATGTCGTAAATAGCAGCTAATACTCTGCTAAAGGAGTGGGCTTAAGTGTGAGAGAATTACTCTGCGCACACCTAGTTGTTGTTAGCTAAGGACATACATAACATAGTTAAACACTACAACCTCACAGCTATATACTATATACAGCTAAAGTCTACAATTGCCAAACACAAGCCTTTCTATACAGTAGGTTGTGTTTAGTAGTAGGACAACTAAGGCTGCTACAGGGCTTTAAGTTGTGGGCCTGGGGTCCCTAATACTATTGCTCCTTGAATACCGCATGTTGTACGTGTAAGGGTTTAGATCCACAGGGATCTATCCGATCACAGTACGTCTGAATTTCCAGGTATTCTTCTTCTTAAGGCTATTACTAAGAAAAGAAAACTTATGCATTAATTAATCGCGTGTATAGGTGTGCTAGTCACAGTTCTGTTAAAGTCACATTATAAGAGACGCCTTCAGCAGCAAGACCAATAGGATGGTATATTCCAATATTATTGTTGCTAAGGCATGCAGCGGTTCGCTGAATTCTTAAGCCTTTAATTATCCTAAATATCCCTTGTTATTAAACTTGTTGATAAAGAGCTGGGCAAGGCGGCTCTCTGTTGCTGCAAGCTGTTGCTGTGGAGAATGTAGTACTAGTTAACTAGGCTAGGTGTTGCTTGCACTATTAAATCTAATTTAGCCTTACCTAGACTAGAGATTTTGGTCACCTTCCTTAAGGAGATGCTAAATGTGACGGTAACCGTCGTTCCCGTCACACACACGCTCGTCGCGTGAGTGCCCCTGTGTAAGGAGATAGAAGAGGCTCAAATAATAAGCATTGTATTTGTTGGTCTCACAGGGCTATTGCAATAGCAATGGGTGGGTTATAAGCAAAGTAATGATTCATGTCTGTGTCTATCTGAGGTGAGGCTCAGGAGGTTGTATCATCCTTTTGCCGCCAAGCATCGCTAGTGTCTCATGTGATAAACACGTGATCAAAACATCACCACGTGATCACCACGTTGTATATATATTCCAACAGTATTCCTATCTAGCGACAGAAGGAAGCATGAAGAAGAACATAGGGGGCAGAGGCTGGCGGAGTTTATAAGGTCCTGCCAAGGCTTCGTACGAAGGATCCGAGGCGAGCCGAAGGATCCACATAACCAGGGCCCAGCCCTTTACAGCTGCACTATATAGGACGTAAATTAATATCAACCAATGAATCTGTTGGTTTCACAGGGCTATTGCAATAGCAATGGGGTTCTCAAAGGGGGTAATAAATCGTTGTGTCTTGTCTATCTTGAAGCAGTGCAGCAGAGGGAATACCATCCACCTCACCGCCGCGTGCACTAGCCTAGTATGGCTAGTGTCCCACGTGTCCACACGTGATTGGTACCTCCACACGTGATCCATACATCCCACGTGATCCCCACGTGATCTACACATCAACACGTGATTCCCGACAGAATCAATCAATCAATCAATCATTAATTACAAACTATGATTCGATGAAATTGAGAAAATTTGCATTATAGCAGTAGCTGACCACTGTTACTATATATTCTTAAAACATTGTATGAAATCGTTCTACTAGAAAGAAGTCACTGAGCTCGAACTTCACATAGTTAGACTTCCAAGCAGTTAAGGTGTGAGCGGCTTGATTGATGCAAAATCTCTCAAATGGAATATCTTTTCAATTCTGCACCACATCTCCATTCTCCCAAAAGAACTCGCATCTTGCTGTCTTATCGTACCGACTATCTCCTACCACACTAATTTCAGTCGAATTGGTTTCTAACACCATTCCCTCCATTCCATAAATTGGCCATTCAACACTCTTGATACCACTCCAAGCCTGTGCGTTCGGATCGTTATGCACAGCAAATGAAACAACTCTATCCTTCATAATGTTTGCCAGAGTATCGTTCACGCCAGCCGCCTTAGGATCCCAAGTGAAGAACGGTGCAGTGCCGCCGTGGAGTCCGGAACCAGCATTGAAGACTTCTTTCCAAACTTTTTGACCAGACGAGGAGAGAATGGAAGCTATGTAGTTTGTTGGGCAATTGATGCTGAAATCCCTGGCGGGCTGTTAGCACCTTGTATGAAAATGACAAAAGTAATATGAAAGCTTACCCAAACCAAGTCTGCCGTTGCCAGAATGTCGAATTGAACGCACTGTTTGGATAGAGATCGAATATCTTGTCTATAAATTTCTTGTCTGCGGTGGGAAACTGGATTTTTAGATCATTGACCTCTTCCTTAATTGTGTTCATGGATTGATTCGAGAACGTAAACCCCTCCCATTTTTCTCGACTCAGCATGGCCGGTACCTTATTGAAGTGTCCATTCTTGAACTCTCGCCATGGGAGATCCCTAATCAGAGTACCATCAACATACGGCCCATAATAGAAGTTGCCGTACCCATAATCGTTTGCTGCATAAGCTTTCTTATACGTTTCTTGCGTGGCCACCTTAAGAGAATCTTCAGACAGTGTTCTCAAGCACATTAAATCCTTGCAAGCCGCTTCGTCTAGAAGACGATGAAATTGCTTCTCCAACTGCTCCTCGCGTAGGAACTGCTGCCACCAAGGGAAGTTTATGATAGCAGCACGAAATGGGGGCTTCTGCACTCCTCCATACAGTATTATCTGATCGGTGATGCTCCCTCCCCCTGCACTACCGCCGATCAACGTTACCTTTTCTTTATCGCCACCGAATTCCTCAATATATTTTTGGATCCATTCAAGAGAGAGTCGCTGATCCAGAAGACCAATATTTGGGACACCTCCGCTGGAGAGGTAGTCTTGTGAACCAAGGAATCCATACGCTCCAAGTCGATACTGCGTACTCACAAAGATGAAACTGTTGTTCGAGTGCCGCATGATGATTTCTGCTGGGAATTGCGTCGCATCACCAAGCGTGTAGCCTCCGCCAGGAATACCAACAAGAACTGGGAGCTTGGACTTTCTTGTCGCATTTGCCGGGGCGAATATGTTGACCGTTAGGCAGTCTTCTGATCCGGTGGGGGTACTAGCATTGGGGTTCGTCCAGTACGGATAACCTTGAACGCATCCTGGGCTGGGAGTTGTTGCGTCGATGATATCTTTTGAATGAGATTCTGACTTTTCGATAGGTTGGGGAGCGCTCCAGCGTAGAGATCCGACAGGAGCTGAAGCAAAGCGGAGGCCATAAAATGTTTTTATAGAGAGTGTCTCATTGTAGATGCCACGATATCTTGTGTATCCGAGGTCTATAATCGGGCTGGAGATATTGATTTGGGCCTCGCTAGAGAGTACGAGGAGCGTGAGCAAACAGAGAATAAACACCAAGGCCATCGTAGTTGAACAGAAAACGAAAGATAAAATAAAGTTTAACGAGTAACAGAGAAGATGGTGAGATAATATTCTTTTCGAGTGCGCGGAGAATGGTCTTGTGGATTCATGAAATAAGTCCCGAGATTGGTACAGGGGGAACGGGCGTGGTGCACGGTGCTGTGGAAAAGGGAGACAACGATTGGTGTAACAAGCGAGCTGTTACAGAACCAATTGGAAAGACAGATGAACGAGGCGCTATAACAAAAGCAGTAATGTACCAAAAAACAGAACATAACCGAGCTAGCTTACGCACGACCCACCTACACCGCCACTTTCAACTCCTCGCTCCGGAGGGTGTAGTACGTTTTACAGCATCGCTCGATTTCCTAGTATGGAGGTGCCTTTCAAAAGCCCTTGCCCACCTTCGCGAGCAGGGGTATAGGCCACATTCCTAATCTGGAAGTGTCTCCGAGCGAACTTGGTCTTTACTTCTCAACCTCACACTGAACTAAGTACAGACAGCAGCCTCAATGGACATGGAACAAGAAGAATAGAAAGGTCAGCCGAGGCAAAGGCTCAGGTATTGACTGGTATCGATACCAGACGACTATCCTGCTTCTAAAGCTATTTCCTTTGGCTAAACAGTGTAAGGCTGAGCGGCCTAGAATAGTTATACAGGAAGATAAGGCGCCTGCTCACGACCACTACGTCTAGAACCGCATATACAGTCTCTATAGCCTTGGGATGCTACCCTGGTATAGTAACTCCCCTTATTTAAACGCTGTTGACCCTTGCTGGTCATGGATGAAGAGGTCTACTACAAAGAAAGATGCCCCAAAGAGTAGAGCAGAGGCCATCCGTGCATGTGAGCAGTGCTGGAGAGAGCTACGTCAGGAGAAGATACAAGCTTGAATTGAGCGTATTCCTATCCATGTTAAGAAGATTGTTGAACTAGAAGGAGGTAACTGTTGAAGGGCAGCCGGCAAGCCGAGACTGCGACACGTGACAGGCACGTGATAGGCACGTGACCAAGACGGCTGGGCAGATGTCCGAGTATATAGCACCAGCCTGGTTCTACGTTGGCACCTCAAGCAATATTATGACGTCCCCTCCCACTCAGAGCTCTCATGTTGTAACAGTAACGAGTATAAAGAGGGTATCAAAGTTAGCTGCCACGGGAGCCAATATCCTACAAGGAGGTGATGAAGCTACCCTGTCCACACAACCAAGGATTTCTAGCAGCCGCTTGACGCGAGATTAGCACAATCCGGCGCAAAGGGACATACACGAAGATAGCATGGAAAGACTTCAATGCCAATGATCACAAAGTTTTCCTAATAATCTGGATATTCACACACAAGCTTAACAGTGAAGGATATCTCACTGATTACAAAGCTAGGATCTGTGTGCGCGGCGACCTCTAGACTACCGCTGAAGTCACATATACGGCTGCATTAGCTATTCAAACCTTCCAAGCCGTAATGGCGATCGCAGCTTATTTTAATCTAGAAATGAGGCACTATAACGCTGTCAATGCGTTTACCAACGCTTAATTAGAAACACTTGTCTACTGCCACTCACTAGACAGCCTCTCTAACTCTGACCACCTATAGGAGCTACACCACGCGCTATACGGCCTCAAGATATTACTACTGCTATAGTACAAGGACCTTACCAAGTTGCTCAAGGAGCTAGGACTTAAAGAAGTCAAAGAAGCTCCGTGCCTGTGGATGAACAATAAGTTACTAGTATTCTTTTATGTAGATAATATTGTTGTCCTTGTTAAACTAGGTCACACGCTAGTAATCAAACTGTAACGATTCGAACAATCGTTCCATCACGTGACCGAACCGCTCCCTGCCCGACCCCGATACAGATCCTATTCCTACCCGAACCGGTAAGACTCCGGCTCCTGACCTGCTCCCCACTCAACTCCGATACAGGCTCTATCCATATCCAAACCTGAAGTACCTCGGCTCCTGACCAGCTCCTGATGCAACTCCGATACAGGTCCTTATCCGAATCTATAGTACCTCGG
The DNA here is from genome assembly GCA_001599595.1 of Beverwykella pulmonaria. NCBI lineage: Eukaryota > Fungi > Ascomycota > Dothideomycetes > Pleosporales > Melanommataceae > Beverwykella > Beverwykella pulmonaria. The sequence continues at coordinate 4,422,738 of BCHH01000003.1, forward strand.
CTTCGTTATCTCTCATCTCTCTTCGTGTATATAAGCCAGTCGTTTCGTTAGTTAGATCAGGTAGCTTTTGAATATCCTTTCGTACCCGGTCTATAGGTGTCAATTCTATCTTGGGTATTCGTTATCACTCGTGCACTCCCATATGCCTCGGTAGTGTTCTGATATCCTGCGCTGTTACACAAACAATTTAAACAAAAGCTCCTACAGCAATATAAGATTAGATGTCTAGGAGAACTAACTACCTTCTGTGGAATTTAAATTTGACGTGACTAAGAAGCTAGAAAGATATAGCTATTGCAAGCTGCTTATATTGATAAACTAGTTCTTAAATTGTAAGCAGGACACTCCGTCACGTGGATATGCCACTGACTAATCAGTCCGTCATATATATCAGCTGTACATATAACACCCAAATCAAAATATGGAGTATAAGAAAAAATTGATGGATGTCGTAAGGCGTACTCATATGTAACCACTAACCCTATACTGGAGAGCAGAGAAAGTGTCCGCTCTAGAAAAGCGACATGAAACAACCATAGCATTACCTATCATTCAAGCTCAAATCAACGAGTTTCTCTTGACTTCCTCTGTATTCATTCCCGGCGAGATGCGTCGCTGGAGTATTGAAGCTGGTTTGTCAAATCATTCGCCTCCATGGTAGAATACATTACTTGAAGCCTCTCCTTGCACTTTTCTGCCGTCGTGAATTCACCTATCCAACCCCCCCGACTTCCTACTATTTCTAACGCACCCGCGAGCGTTGGATCCCACACATTGTCAGGAACCATCACACTTCGTATGTTCACACATCTTTCAAAACTGTTCATAGCTTCCAGGGGTTTTTGCGACGAGTTCTGCGCTGATCCAAGCAGAAAGAATGTTATCGAAGTATCGACATTCAATTGGCGCTGTTGATAGAGCTCCGGTGGATCCTCAAGTTGTATGAGAGATGAGCCTAAGGTCCTACTGATTGCTTCCGCTTCATAATATCGTTCTTCTTGCAGAAGATATCTGATTGCAGTATGCCACAAACAAATTCTCGCGTGGTCGAAGACGGTGAATTTTTCGTCTACCTGCTGAAGAATCGAGTCGATTTCGGCGAGCGTCTTTCCCTTGTACAAATCATAGAAGTTCCCTGGCGCTGCGCGAGGCAAACTGGCTTGGTTGTAGGCATAGTAGGCTTTGATATGGTCATTTCCAGCCGCTCTAGCCATCCACAAGTGACGACAACAAGCATCAAAAGCGAGATACAAGTGACCCGCCGAGTCCAAGGGTAGATCGATTAGCTCCTGGAACATGTTCCTTCTTGGGTCATTGTATAGCAGATCCAATTTGGCCCAATCGTATAGGTTTTTGGCCATCAAGGCTCGAATATCGGACTTCCCGTGTCTTTCAAACAGCAGCGCGATTGCTAGGAGATCAGGAAACTGCCGATGGTGGTGGGTCTGAACAACGGACCTGTGGAGACGAGATGCGGTCCGTACTCCAGCCCACCACCTGTTGTCATTCCCTTTTCTCAAATGTTTCAAGGCGTCGCACAGCATATTGTGCAGCCTACTGAGGTCTGATAGTCCCGATACGAGCACTTTGCTTCGACCATAAACACCGCGCTCATCCATCGTCCATATGCCGGTATCGAAGCAGCTGTCGAAGTGGACGCTGGTATACCACAGTAGTCGCTGAAAGCCTTTCAAAAATTCCAGATCACCGAGCCTGCTGAAGGTGAACGGGAGAGGAACAAATATGAGATGCTGCGCGCGCGGTGGCCGCCCGCTTCCGGTTGTAGACGTTCCTCTTCGTTTGTGGTATCGCTCTACTTCACGAATATCGACAAGTATCCCATCAGAAAGAACAAGACATTGATCGAGCTCACACCCCATATTTTTCAGCCTTGCCAGAATGAAGTCCACGTCAGCGTAACATTTATTTTTGTAAACACCCCATGCTTCCAACTCAGATTTCCATACCGCAAGGCTGTACATCGATTTGAGCCCTGGTTCTCTTCGCTCCATATCTTCTGTCACTTGATTTAACGTAAGCCCATCAAGCACGTATAGTCGAACGATATCAGGGTAGAAGCGATTGAAAACACTAGAGAGCAAATTGGAGCCCATTGCTTAGCTACTGCTTCGTACAGTGAGATCTGAAAATATATAGAAAGATTTGAGAGTTAGGAAGAAAGGAGGAGTTATGCCTCAAGAAGGCTATTAATATAGAATATATTGCGACATTCAGAGGTTTGATGCGCTCTTGACAGACAGACAGCTTGGCCTTCGATCCTGTGCATAGAACCGCATATCCAATGAGTTATGGGGACCTATGGTATGTAACAACGTATACACCAGCCAATTGTGTTTTATTCCAGCCCTCCACACCATCGTATGACTAGCCACTGCAAGGGTCAAAATCCGGCAGCATCAAAACTTCTGTTCGCTTAAATCCTTGTCACCTGCTTCACTCATACTATAGGACGGGTCACCGACGAATAAGATGGAGATATGGCAGGCCACCGGTTCGAAGCTATAGTATTTAAGAGGAAAGAATTTCGTTTTTTGGGAAAGTTTCTAATTCCTTTCGCTCATCGTAACTTTGAAAGATCCAGCCAAACTACAACTAGCCAAGTCTTGTTGTTCGAGCCTTTCAAAAGTTTTTAGAATCATTCTACCACCAACCTACACATGATGAAGAAAACCTTAACTGCTCCCTTCCAACCCTTTGCAAATGGTTGGAAAGCATTCTCAGATACGGTATGCAATGCACTCACCGAGAAAACCGCCAAATTTCTTGAGAAATAGTAAGTATTATAACGACGTTCCAACATTTAGCAGCCTCAATATGGAAATAGTGCCGGAGCAGACCTCATAATTGTCACCGGTCCCACTGGAGTTGGCAAGTCCTCCTTCATCAAATGCGTCACAGGGCACGATATCTACGTTTCATCGAGCCTTGAGTCAGGTAAATAATAGCACCCTATCTATAAAATAATTCCAATACACCGTCCATTCACTGAAGCAGTCTAGGTACACGGAATACCGCTCTTGTGCCTGCAGTCATAGAGGGAAAGAGATATCTCTTTCTCGACATGCCCGGGTTCGACGCCGACGATATGGACGACTGGCAAATCTTCACCATGCTTATGGCTGCCATGGCAACAATCGGACGATATGTCAAGTTCCGGGGCTTCATGTACGTCGATGAGTTTGAGGGACGTATGACGAAATCGGCGCGAAAGATTTTGACATGGGTGGAGCACTTTTGCGGTAAAGAATACATGGTTAATGTCACCCTCGTTACCACCAAGTGGGACGTACAAGATGATAACCACATCAATGCCAAGATCGAGAGCTATGCTACTTGGAGTAAGGGGGCTCTACTTCAACCTATGCTCTTACATGGAGCCGAGGTGTTCCATCATGGACTTATCTGGGATAACGATCATTGGCAGAAACTGTCTCTCGAGGAGAAGACCGAAGAAAGAACTCTAAATGCTAAGAAGATGATTCATGAGCGCTACGGTGGTCCATCGAACGTTCCACTTCAGATCTACAAAGAAATCGCCCATGGTCATACGATCGATACAACATCTGCTGGACGTTGGCTAAAGACTGGATCAGCGACACACCTGAATACCAAACCCAAACCTGCAAACCAAGGTAATTCATAGCAACTCCTTTTCCCACTTAAGACACGTCTAATCTTCTCAAGGCCCAGACATTCCCCAATATCCAAACGCTACCCACAACAATACAGGCGCAGCCCCAACACCCCAGAACAGCCCACCTGATCCCCGGCGAGCCTCGAAACCAGAGCCTCAGTCTGAGTCCTCCACCTTCTGGGATGATGTCCTACACAAGGCTCAGCCTTGGATCAAGCTTCTCTTCAATGCCGCGCGCATATACTACAACGCATCAGCTGCTTCCGCCTCTCAACGCGGACAGTTTTACGCGTCTAGATTCGAAGATGAGGGTTTCTGGGAAGATGGATATCGCTTCAGGGATGATCAAACTTCTCAGCCTTCTCCAGATGCTTCTGATATGGGCGGCAATCCACAGAATGAGAATGTGACATCATGGTGTGTGGTTATGTAGATGGTGGCTAATTTGTGTACACGCTCCGGGCCTATTCCTCATAATTTTCTTCATGGTTTCGGGTTTTCCCACCTGCAGATTGATTTTCCGCCAGCTACATATTAAATTGCCCTAGGATTAATTTTATATTAGTGCTATTTTCTCATGTTTTGCATTTGTTATCAAGTCGACTAGTACACCAACTGGGGGAAAATGAGGTTGACGAGACTAGTCATACCAACAAAAAACTGAATATCATTACCAATTTTAGTATTGTATTGCCCAAAGACTCACCCATGAAACCCAAAAGTTCGCAATCCTTCCGAACGCTATCCATCTATCAATACTTCGTCTTCGAACCATACTCTCCAATTATGCCTGACGCTCTTCCGCGCACCATCACGCCGGTTGGTTAGATTCATAGTTTCCACACCGATTTACCACGGGCAGCCTGTATACAACAGTCTCCGGAACAGCAACACGGCGTATTTCCAAAAAAGAAAACCGCTTAAGGAACTGTGTGGATTGAGAGCTAATATACTGATTTGGACGTTCCTCGAGTCCATGCTTAGGTATTTAGATAAGCTGACAAACCAAATCCTAAGCTCTAGGACACCTTATTTATATTGTGCAGGGCTAAGTTGTGCATAATTTTAACGTAAGGCGGTTTATTTAACAAGTGTAGGAGTCGATTTTATAATTCCCGCCAAGAAATCCATGCTGGGAAACTTTCCACCGAATATGATACCGGGTTGACCTATTAGATGAGTGTATTAGCGGGTAGTAAGACAGTGGCCCGTTGTCTAGTGTGTTGAAGTACAATTTGCCGGAGTAACCCTTAGGGGCATCAGGGTTCCATAATGATCAATTCACTCCTTCCTACCCTCCCATTTAGTAACAGCCAAATAGCCCCCGACGCTGTCTAGGAGAGCTGCTCTGCTGTTGCATTAGCAGTTTTGTGCCGTATTTCTCGTGCGGAAACCCAAAGGACATCTCTACCGTATGCCTTAAGCCCCGTTGCAGGAAGCACTTTAATTGTAAGAAAACTTAACAACTCTCCTGCGCCACCTAACATTGCGAGACTCTTGCAAGCACATGTAAGCTGGAGGATGTAAGCCGAGGACACCATAATGTCACGTGGATATGCCACTGACTAATCAGTCCGTCATATATATATCAGCTGTACATACATCACATACAATACACATCTTGACACCTCTTYCTCCGCCCTYCAGCTTACAGTTATRAGCCTGGTTCGTGCCTAACCGCACCATCAAATATCGTTTAACTATCACCGTTGTTTATTATTTGATCCCACTTATCAACCTTGTCGTTAATATGTCTTCCACTGAACCCATTCTTCAAGGAAAATCTGACTGGGAGCACTAGATCTTTGTGGTTAAGCGAGTCGCTCAATCAGGAGACGTATGGGATTATCTCAACCCTGAACAACCCTATCGTCCTCTCAACAAGCCTGAGAAACCTCCTCGTCCAACTGCCGTTCCTAATGCTGCTGGAACTGCTACTATCCAACCTACGCAGGGAGAGCTCACGCTATACAGTCAGGATATGAGCGCATATTACAAAGATATCAAAGAGTATYAGCRATTRAAAGATAAGTTAGGACAAGTTGGATCCCACATTGCTAAAACAATTCATCAGGATCTCATCTACCATATCCAAGACAAAGACGCTGTATACAATTAGCTTAAGGCGTTGGAAAAGCACTACTTACCTACAAGCCAGGATTAGAAATATCAAGTTCAACAAGTGTACGAAACAGCCAAGATCCTGCATGCCCGCCAAACAAATATCAAGGACTGGTGCAACGCCTTTCTCGCTGCCTACAATCGCGCAAAACTACTTAAGCTACCACAAGCACACGGCTTCTAACCTCACCACAATCTACTGCAAGCAATTAATTAGGTTAATCTAGGATATGCTGCTAGTATCTCTCGCGAAATCTTCACCGCTGAGAAAGCCTAGGATGCAAACCCCAACGCTCCAATACTAGACTCTGTTTAGCTGTCAACTGTTGCTGCTAAATATCTGCAATACCATCGTGCCACACAATTAAAGAAAACTAATATCTATGGGGGAGCATTTGGAGCGAAGCTAAACAGTAAAGAATCTCCATACAACAAGAAAACAGCTAGGAACAGTGGTAATCCAGCCAAGCTGTGCCTGTGTGGTGATATACACTACTAGGGCTAATGTCCCTACATCATTACATTGCTAAGACTGAGAGGATTTGTCAAAGACCCTAAAAAAGCCAAGAAAGTTGCTGATTACAAGGCTACAGACAAGAGAGGTATACTAAACAAGGTCTGCGATAGGCAGCAGCAATACAAGAAGCGTTTCAACAAGCGGAATAGCAAGGGTAATAACAAGAAGGACAAATCTGATTTAATAGAGATAGATGCTAGAGACAACCCTACTCAGCCACCAATGCCACATGCATTTGCAGTATTTTCATTAGCATTTAGCCCTTAATTGCCTCAATCACATCAATTACATCAATTGCAGCAGTACCCACTCCTCCACTCATGGACCTTGGATCTAGCCACTGATATCTACATTTGCAACAACCCAGCCAAATTCTAATAGGTGGCACCTGCGGCTGACAACAATATTGTACTCGCTGGCAATGCCAAGATATCTATTTAGGCATGGGGAGAAGTAATAATACCCCTATCAACGCCAAAAGGCATCAAATCAACAACGCTCAAGCGAGTAGCGCTGATCCCGTCCTTCTTTACCAACCTTGTCTCACTATCACGCCTTGCATTATCAAATGTCCACTTTAACTCTGGCCGCAATACCCTGTATCAGCTAACAGGATTAACCTAGGAAGACATCGCGCACCTTACCCAATATAGTGGTTACTGGCTTATTGTACACCGCACTAAGGCAATAACACCTTAGCAGCCACCTTAGCCATTTACATATGCAACCACTAATTGTTGACCACAGTACTCCGCGCAGCCGCTTCAACCTTAGGCACTTACCAAGCCTCAACTGCATGTCTTGATGGCACACGCAGGCAGTAATGCAATTAACTATCTGGCCAACAACGTTATTAGTATTAAGCCACCTAAGGGATCTGCTCCTTATACTATTAACTGCAAAGAATGTCTGCAAAATAAGGCCCACAAAATTATATCTCAACGCATTGGACATAAGAGAGGTGCATCACGTCTATTTAAAACAGTTGCTATCAACATCATCAAGCTTAATGCCCCTGGCTACAATGGTTATTAATATGTGTTCTATGGATTCAACCTATTTACAAAGTTCAATTTTGTATATACAATGCCCCAACGCGATAAAGAAGCACTGCTTAATATCCTCATACAATTGGATCAGACCATTAAACGCGAATTCAACACTACTGTCACATTTATAATCACAGATAACAAGAGAGGATATAGTCTTAATAACAACTCAACTCGTGCATATTGCGCAGCACATAGTATCAACTTTTAGATTAGAGCACCTCATACTAAGGAGCAAAACAGTTCCGCAGAACGCTCAGGAAGGAATCTAATTGAAAAATCGCAATCTATAAAAGGCACATCAAACCTACCACCAGCACTTAGCCCTAAAATCTATGTTACAGCAGGATATATACTTAATTAAACGCCAACAAAAGCATTAGGCTGGAAGACTCCATTTGAGGTGGCATATAACAAGAAACCTTCAATTGCTCACCTTTATATATATAGCTGTCGCGCATATGCTCTTTGTACACAAATACCCAGAGGCGACAAATTGACACCACGTGCTTTGATTAGATATCTTGTCAGTTATAACTCCTCAAACATATACCAAGTATGGCTGCCAAAAGCCAGGAGCAGAGCACATCAAGGAAAGGTTATCCAAACGCGAGATGTTACCTTCAAGGAGGATCTATTCTATGATCACCGCGACGATTCTGATATACTACTGCGAGGGCAAGAACTAGAAGATATCTCACAAACACTTCACATGCCACCACTTCGGAATCCCGAAGAATCGTCCGAATCCGAATCAGAACACGAGCCTGATCAACCTGCTGATCCTCATCAATCCGATCAACCTTCCTATCACTATCAATTCGATCACCTTATTGATCAGAATCGAATCAATCAGTCGAGTCAAAACAAATCACATGATCAGCCATCTCATCTACCGACTCCTGATAGCTCGATATCACCGTCATTGAATATCTCTCCTGATTCGCACATGCTGACATCAAGCACACGGTCATCAACCGTTCAGTCAACTACCTCTGAAACAAGCGACGCTCGTCAACTACATGATGAAGAAATGGCCGCTACTTCTGCTTCTACCGCCACTTCCACTGGAAAGCGCAAGCGACGAGATTCAACCGACTCAAATGCAGCACAAAATCGCGAAGTCATTGATAGCAACCTGCGACAATTTCATATCCTTCCGCAAGGATCTACCAGAACCAGGAAACCGTCACAAAGGAATAGCAGCTTTTATATTACCAAGTACTAGTCAACCTTCGTCGCCGCCCTATCAAGAGGAACCAAAACACAATTTCATCAAAGCCAGCTGCCATCAGAGCCAATATCCTACAAGGAGGCGATAAAGCTACCTTATCCACACAACCAAGGATTCCTAGCAGCCGCTTGACGCGAGATTAGCACAATCCAGCGCAAAGGGACATACACGAAGATAGCGTGGAAAGACTTCAATGCCAATAATCACAAAGTTCTCCCGATGATGTGGAGATTCACACACAAGCTCAACAGTAAAGGATATCTCACTAATTACAAAGCCAGGATCTGTGTGCGCGGCAACCTCCAGACTACCGCTGAAGACACATATACAGCCACATTAGCCATTCAAACCTTCCAAGCCGTGATAGCTATTGCAGCTCACTTCAATCTGGAGATGAGGCACTACGACGCTGTCAACGCGTTTACCAACGCTCAATTAGAAACGCCTGTCTATTGCCACGCACCAGACAGCTTCTCCAACCCTAACCATCTATAGGAATTGCACCGCGCACTATATAGCCTCAAGATATCACCACTGCTATAGTACAAGGACCTCACCAAGTCGCTCAAGGAGCTAGGACTTGAAGAAGTCAAAGAAGCTCCGTGCCTGTAGATAAACGACAAGCTACTAGTATTCTTCTATGTGGATAATATCATCGTACTTGTCAAACCAGGTCACACACTAGTTATTAAACAGTTTAAACAAAAGCTCCTGCAGCAATATAAGATCAGATGTCTAGGAGAACTGACTACCTTCTGTGGAATTCAAATTCAACGCAACTAAGAAGCAGGAAAGATATGGCTATCACAAGGTGCTTATATCAACAAACTAGTACTCAAATTCCCGCCACCAAAGCCCATCAAAGCTACAACACCGCTACCACTCAAGGAACTGCTTCCGTCACCAAAACAGACAGAAAATGAAGCCAATATTACTCACTACAGTCAGCTAGTTGGATCAATCGGACACGCAGCGGAAGTTACTCGGCCCAATATTGCAAAAGCATATTCCAAGCTTGCCGAATTCTTGATTAATCCATCGCAACAACATATCAACGCCGCATATCATGTGATCGCATACCTTGGTTAGACACGTGATTAGTCACTGTGCTATAATACATCAGTATCAACCGACTCAGCCTATATTGCCAACTGCGAAGAACCCGACTTCTTTGGAGCCTCAGACACATCATATGCTGATGACAAGGCCACGCGCAAAAGCTCACAAGGGTATATCTTCTTCCTATTTGGCGGTCCTATCGACTGGAAAGCGACGCTGCAGCGCTGTGTCACCAAATCAACCACCGAATCCGAACTGATCGCTGCATCATCAGCCGGCACTAAATTGATATGGTGGTGGAGACTATTCAAATCCATCAGATTCGAGCTTGACAATGAGCAACTGCTATACTGCGACAATCAACA
>BCHH01000003.1:4433233-4473688 GCA_001599595.1 Beverwykella pulmonaria
CACTGACTAATCAGTCCGTCATATATATATCAGCTGTACATACATCACATACAATACACATCTTGACACCTCTTTCTCCGCCCTTCAGCTTACAGAGGATAGAGGAAAAAGGTGTCAAGATGTATATTGTATGTGATGTATGTACAGCTGATATATATATATGACGGACTGATTAGTCAGTGGCATATCCACGTGTCATTATGGCGTCCCCGGCTTACAGCACAAGTTACAGTTCTGCGTGCTCTATGTTAAACTTTGACCTGCGCGTTAAACAGTGGTTTGTAAGGCCTATTTTTTTTAAGAGTGCAATACATAGTGTCGCATTGTGGGGAGATGGTGCGCCAGAGGAGGCTAGCCTTCTCCATCAACGCCTGGTACTTGAGCTTGGATATTTTTAAACAGTGCGATATATGTGACATTTCTTGAAATAATTAATTATTCTCGGGTGTAGTATTGTAGAGTTTCCACTTCTTGAGTGTGTTGTACACACACTTCGTTGATGTTGGTCTCACAGGGGGTTCTAAACGAGGTAATGATTCATGTATATGTCTATGTGAGGTGCGGCTAAAGGAATTGTCCCGTCTCTCTGCCGCCAAGCATCGCTAGTGCCTTACGTGACAACCACGTGATCAAACATCACCACGTGATCACCACGTTCTATATACTCCCGACAGTTGAACACCTAAATTCGCCTGCTATATCCTTGTTTGAAACACCAACCTCATGCTTTGAAGTTATACCTGCGCGCGTTGTTGGCAATAATTCTTTATTGCGTCATGAATTTCTTGAAAAAATTTTGACAAAAGGACATGGCATTGTATGATTGAGACGCAAGGCTTTTTTTGGTGTTCTCTCACGGTCCATAAGAATAGCCTCCTCGGTTGAGTGAGAAAAGAGAACCGATGGTTCATAAGAATGTTCATTGACCATGAAAGAAATTTCGCCTACAAGATGTGCGTTAACCTTGCCATATCAATTTACACAGGAAATGAACGATTAATGATAATCAGGCTGAAAGAACATATGTACACACCAGGTAGTAGGAGCGCGATGAAATCCTCGCAGAGCAAACAATGCCACTATAGCCTTTGAAAAGTTGCAAGATCGAGTCGGATACTTTTCCTGGAGGATAGAGATTCAGATGCAGAATACGAGCTAATAGGTGCGCATGAGTCGAAAAAGGGATTGCGGGTGACGATATAATTGGAGTATGAGGACGTCAGTAGTGACGATGGAATGAGTACTTATAAAGACGATTTTTGATCCGATGTTAGCCCTGTGAATGATTGATTCACAGTGCCAAATAAATACAACACTAGGATTCTGCAACCTGCTTTTGCACTCTCTTCACTCGTGTTTGACTGTGCACTGTGAGTGCTGCACCTTTGCAGGTTACCTACTGTAAGCCCAGGACACCATCATGTCACGTGGATATGCCACTGACTAATCAGTCCGTCATATATATCAGCTGTACATACATCACATACAATACACATCTTGACATCTCTTCCTCCACCCTTCAGCTTACACCTACCTACTATAGAAGAGCCGCCCTTATGTAGGTATGTACACTTTCTTCGTAAAGAAGATGCATAAACACTTGGCCCCACTGAGCGAGACGGCTAGAGCCAATTCGGGGCTCGGACATGCATGTACAGGTAGTCCTATTGGCCCGCTCGTAAGGTTGAACCGTGCGTTCACTCACTGCCACACCTTAGCTATGCGCTACTTAGCATTCGCACTCGTCAGACCTAACCCCCCAAACCACAACTCTTTCGTTCCAGAATCGCCGCTGCGTTCGCAATTCGCTCGTTCGTACGGTATCTTGAGGCGCTAACATTGCGAGAGGCTTTAAAATGACGGTGCCAAAGGGACCTCGCAGGAGAGCATATGGACCCAAGTCGTCGTCCGGATGCATTACCTGCAAGTACGTAGGGAAATTCACCTGTCACATGTCCTGGAGAGAAACTAAAGTTGAAGCAGGATTCGACGTATCAAATGCGATGAAGCCAAACCCCGATGTTACCGCTGCACCTCGACGGGTCGTAAATGTGACGGTTACGCCGCCTCACCCTCACCTCCTCCATTCCCGATAGTGAGTGTACTGGAGTCCAGGCCGGACCTCTTTAGTCGTTCTTTGTCGGTCAGGCCCCAGCTACAATCAGCCGAGGAACAAGAGGTGTTTTATCATTTCGAGAGCAAGGCCGTCTTGGAGTTACCTGGGTTCTCTACATCGTCGTTCTGGAGCGAAGAGGTGCTCCAGGCATCTGAACGCCAACCCGCTATTCGATATGCCGTCATTGCTTTTGGGGCATTGCATAAGCGAAACTACACCTTCGACCTTGTACCACGTGACTATTCACACAAGGAGCTGCAGTTTGGGTTGCAGCAATCCAACCGCGCTATCCAGGAAATACTCACCAACAAATCTCTCACATCAAGTACGAGTAGAGCGAATAAACTTACCATCATGACGATCTGCGTACTTTTTAATGCCATGGCGTGTATCGAGGGTCGTCTGGAAGACGCTTTCCGGCACCTTCGCAGCGGAATCAGGCTGCTCAGGGAGATCGACGAAGAAGATGAAAGAGACCCGAGTGCGGCGATCAAAGCAGAGAGGGCGCACCCCGTGAGACTGAAGTCTCTGAGAAGTATTTTCATATCACTGGATCTTCAGTGTCGGAGTCTAATTAGGTCTCCCGTCCATGAATCCGACTGGGAGCCCGTGCCACAACATAGAATTTCATTTTCACACAAGTCGTCCTTGGCAAAGGACGCATCATATGATCTGGGCGACATACAGCTCTACCTTGAAGGCACACTAAACGAGTTTCTATCGTTCGCTCAAAGCCTTGGTGAACAAGGTCCCTTCGAACCGCCGACGGGTAAGACTGCCGTGGAAGTCACATTCTATCGGTTGAAAGCGCAAGTCGAGGAGGGAGGCAAGGTCCTGGACCAAATATTGTCCAGTCCGTCCAACGGTACCGATAAACAAAAACGCCAGTCCCTCCTTGCATCGCGTTTACTGCGAGCTGTCGTTGAACTTGCCGTCAAGGCGTTCGAATACAAACGACTGGGTGTGGAGGCTGATGCCGCCCTCTTCGACGACGACGCACATTTTGCTTCTTTGATGGACATAATCTCGGAGCTCATGGAGCCCAAATCTGAGACAAACGGCTCGGGGCAGCTGACCCCACCCTCATCCCCTTCATCGTTGCCTGAACGACCAGTGCTCGCCTTTAGCTTCGGCGTGTTGACGACACTCTGGTGGGTCGCGCAACAAGCGCCTTCTCTAGCCATGCGAATGAAGGCGATCAATATGATGCTGCACACTACCAGGTCAGAAGGAATTTGGGTGGGACGTATCGCAGGGTGGATCGCGTGGGAGGCCGTAAAGTTGGAGCAGCAGAGTGCGAAACAAGAGCTAGAGGACTCTGTCGAGCTAGGGGTGGTACCGGAATATTTGAGGATACGAAACATCGATGTGATACATATTGAGGAGAGGGGGATGAAGATAGAGTTCAAGAACGAGAGGGCTATTAAGAGGGGTGGAAGAGGTTGGGTTAGGAACTTTTGGTGGTAAATCAGTCATAGACCGGAAGCCTTCAAAGCAATCTTTGGACAAACCTGAACCGGGAAAGGCTGTCCCCTTCTAAACCTTTCCCCAAAATGCACAAGTCATCATACAAATGTCGCTTGCGGCCATCAGTCTGAGTGATTATTTTCTTCACCGAGTGCAGTCAAGACATCCCCTAGATAGGCAAACATTGTAGGCTCACTATCTGTTTCAGATTCGCCGTCCAACGCTTGCCATTTCTGAATCTTGTCCACTACAGAACTTCCACGCATCTCGCAAGGCGTACGGTGTTCAAGCAGCGGCAAGCACATGTAGCTCTCGACATGGCAATGTAGGCCTGGATATCTATTCCAGTACCACGAGCCGCCAAAACTTCCCGCGGCATCGACGAGACGTATCTCATTAGCGGTAGCCAGTCCGAATTCAATCAATTGGACGGCGTAAACGAGACGGCCGAATCGGCCGCCGAGTACGAAGAATTTCTGAGTGGCATTGGAGGTGATGGGCAAGGGTCTGGTGTTGAGAACGGAGTGGTCAACCCATCGTCGCTCAAGGATCGTCGGTCTTCAGAGGAGGAATTGTGCGAGGCCTTCGGGTCGAAGACGCTTTTGTGTTTCTTAGTGTATCGCTTTCGCACTGCGGCGAGCTTCTGGAGATCAACTTTTGGTATGGGTTGCTGGATCGTGGCTATTATCGATGTCTTAGTCTGGTGTAAGGTGGTGATTTGCAATGTAGTTGGCCTTCGCATAGAAAAATAGCCAGCATGTGCCGAGTTATATTATCGAGCAATCGGTGTCCTGAGGTCCGTAACGCACTTGGTGTATGGGAGCGTTATCAATAGCATAAGACGTTGTTCAAAAACGCCCCTAGCTCACCATTATCTCCGAGCTTCCTGCCTCCGAGATTGCCATTTATCAGCCCTAGCAGCAGGACTGCAAGGCTGTTAGTCTAAGCGCGTGCTCCTGCACCTGCAGGATCTATTGGATCCGTTCTAATCTTGGGCCGAGTAGGATTGCAAAATTGCAGGGGTATACCAATGAGCCCTAAAGATAGCTACGTTGTATTCAAGGTGCACGTAGAATCACCAATGTAGGGTTCTTTGCTAACTTCGTACGTTTTTTTGGAGATCTCTACCTCGCCCACCTTGGAAGATACAAATCAGGTGCCTATTACAAAGTCGTATAGTTTGTCAAGCAAAATCTAACGAGTCATCAGGATCTGATTCTTGTCCTCACACAGACGAGCGAGATAGAAGGCTTCTCGAACTAGTCTCTTTTAAAAGCATCCAGGAGTTGAGGGACTAGAGAATGTTAGCCAAGGCCCAATTCGAGGAGACCACGAGAGAGCAGCAGGAACGAAAGCCCGATTCAGTCCCTCTTAGCGTTAAACTCAGATGGACTGAGGTCCGAGATGCCGTGATGGATGCGCCAGACGGGAAGATTTCGCCGGGGCAGATGACAAGACACGGCGCTTCTACTCTTGAGAATGGCGACTCGGCGGCACTGGTCCGGCAAGTGGAGAAATTGGGCGGGGTTACCGTGCCCTTGTGTCTCGTGTCGAAAGATTTCTTCGGTGAGCGAGCGCGGGTGGTGGTGGTACACTGCGATGATGAGGGTGGAACGGGCATCGGACCTCGGCAGCCTGAATCGGAGCCGGCGATCAGGTCATGCCGACGCACAAGGGTCCATCACCACCCCACCGAGCCGACGAGGACATGCACGCGTGGCGAACTTGGAGGCACTATTTTGTTCGCTGAGGCCTCTCGCTCTTCATCTTCACCATGGTGACCTGACCTACCTCGCAAGCCGCACCCCATCACATAATCCTGCCACCTCAGCTCGCCATTCCAGACCCTTCCAGCGGAAGCGGATACCTCCGGCATCGGCTTACAAAGAGCTCGCCCTCTTTCCTTCATTGTGCTCTAAGCATTGGCAATACGTACAAACACCACGACTCCGAATTCCGCGCTCCCGGCTCCTTTTAAGGACGGCAGCCACGCACCGCACACCCTGACACGCATGCCCGCCAACATGAACGGGGTACCCGCCACCAATGGCGCGAACGGCGTGAACGGCTTCCATAACACAAACGGCACAAATGGACTTTCGCATCCGGCTCCCGCACATCCAGCCTTCGACTCGATACCAGACACGCTACAGGCCTTTGGTGCGCATCCTCCTCTCCGCGCTTCTTCTTCTTCTTCTTCCCCAGACCGCACTAACCCCCGGCCCCAGCAAACGACGAATTCGTCATCGTCCTCGACTCTCCCTCGCGCGAAAACGAGGGCGACCTCATCATCGCGGCGTCCGCCCTCACCCCCGCCAAAGCCTCGTTCATGATCCGGTACACATCAGGCTACATCTGCGCACCGCTAACGGTATCCCGCGCCGCGGCGCTGCACCTCCCGCAAATGGTCGCCGACAACGCAGACCCCAACCGCACCGCGTACGCCGTCTCCATCGACGCCGTAGACCCCACCTGCAGCACGGGAATCAGCGCCCACGACAGAAGTATCACGTGTCGCATGCTGGCGGATCCGACGGCGAAAGCGACGAATTTCAGACGGCCGGGCCATGTGCTGCCGCTGCAGGCGAGGGAGGGCGGGGTAAGAGTGCGGAGAGGACATACCGAGGCCGCGGTGGATTTGTGTCGGTTGGCGGGGAAGGCGCCCGTGGGCGTCATTTGCGAGTTGATCACAGATGGGGAGGAGGTCCCTGGGAAGGCGGAGCGGATAGGCGGCGGCATGATGAGGCGGGATGAGTGTCTGGCGTTTGGCAAGAAGTTTGGGATCAAGGTGTGCACGATTGAGGATTTGGTTGCTTATATTGAGGAGAACGAGGGTAAGCTCGGGGTGGAAGGGTCCGACTACTGAGCAGTGAGGATGCACAGGCGATTTGGACAAGTTGGTCCAGTGCTGGAAACTTGATTCCCGTCTCTGGGTCTGGCGTCATCTTCTTGTTATTTACTTCTCAAAAGCATTAGACGCTGAATGCGCAAGCGATTGAACACCAATTACCTCAGTCAGGTCCACCCTGTACTCTTCTCCATCCATCTCTTCTTCCATGTATTTCTTCACTCTCGTGTGCACATGTACATAGCCATTGAATTCTCTCTACCAAAAACACGCGCTCAGTTCCAACCACGGGGTGCGCTAACACCCCTAGCGCGGCACCAATTCTAGGCCATGGGTGCAGTGACTATATACCTGCTCATATCTTGCTCTTTTGTGCTCCTCTAGTTTCTATTGCCATGTATATGAAGCATCATCTCTTCCTTCCTATTTCAAAGATCCATATTTCCATGATTTCGCTTTAGGTACTCGGCTCGGGTTGCGCCGGTGTGGAACTCATTCATTTTTCTCTTCGATCTTCTACTTAATTTCAGCTTTTCCACGTTTCACAGATCTGTCCTTCACGCATAATCCGCATATCCGCTATCCTCATTCCATGCCTCCCGAAAACGACCGTCCGAGTTCTACGTTCCGATCTGACGACTACTTATTTGATAACACCGCAACATCGTATTCTACCGATTCATTGGAAAATACCTTCGTGTCCAATCACGGATTTTCCATTAGTGCGCTCCCGCTCTGTCACAAAATCTGGGCGATTTTGCATGCGATTTTGATGTTTTCGCTAGAAACAGGATACGAGAGTAAGTTACCACAGTCAACGGCTCTCTTGGGACGCTTCGGTGGAATCGCAAACTCCCTACTTGGAGGATCTGGGGACCCACTTACCTCAAGGAGCGCGTTTGGGCGGGGTGCCTGGGAAGGTGGAGCCGGGAAGATATTTGCACGGTGCGGGGATGAAGCATTGGGGATTGGAATGACCTGGCACGTGGAGCAAGAGATGGTGGATAGGATGGATTAGACAATACGACATAAGAAGACACTCCTAATTTCTACAGCTCCCAAGCTCCCAAAGCCACACAACGGCCACCCCAAGTTCCACGGTATTGCACTGGATTGCCATGCAAACATGGGCTGTATCGAACAACAAGAATGGAATAGAATAGATAGCGAAAAGCAGGCCATCTACAATCCCGAGTCGACCTTAGGATACACGGGGTTCTGCGCATACGTATTCCACTTGGTGCACGTCTGGTCCCATGCCGCGTTGCCGAGCGGAGACTGGTCTTTGGCTTCGAGGAACTGCACGGCTAGACCCTCGGCCACGTGCCATGCGATATGGCAGTGCATCTACATCTATTAGCATCTTTTCAAAAAAAAAAAAAAAAGATTGGATAGGATTGAAACGTACCAGCCAGGCGCCGGGGTTGTCAGTAGGGAACGCAAGAGCGAGCCATCCGCCACCGGGAAGCAGCGCAGTGTCGCGACGCGGTGGGTTCGTGTACGTCAGGGTACTGGGTGTTGCGTTGATATCGAATTGGCCGCTACCTTGGCCTAGGACGTAGAAATCGTGGCCGTGCAAGTGGATCGGATGTGGGATGGGTACGGGTGTGCCGGCTGTCTCTTGAATGATCCAGTATGACCACTGTGAACATGTCAGTGTCATCTTTCGCGCAGATAATTGTACATGTGGGGTGTGCAACTTACAATGCCCTCGTTAGGAATCTCAATCAAGCTGAAGGTCTTGGGGTAGCTGGTGTTCTTATCCTTGACATACTGCAGCGTCGGTTTTTCCCAGTTTACGTTGATAGCAGTAAGATTCACACCCCAGACCACAATGTTCTGACCATTCGTAGTGAGCTGCTGTTGAGACAAATCAACCTGGAGATTACCAGCTTGAGCGATGAAGGCGGCACTGCTGCCGACCGTGTTGGCGACCCACGGCACCAGAGGACTTTCGTCCTTGCACACAGTCGGAATGGTGAAGGCGCTGGATGTTGGGTCAGCGGCAGTGACAGTGTCATAAGTGAAGACGCTGCGGCCATTGAAGTTGTTGGCACTCGCGCAGACCGCGGCAGCCTCGGCTCTGAACCAGTAGTTGCCCGCCGTCTGATTTGCGTTGATAATGACATCGTACCGCTGACCAACAGCAAGGAGAACCCAGTTGGTGACGTATGGCTTGATGGGAATCAAATCGGACGAGATGACTTGGAAAGGGTGGTTGTCTAGCGAGACGAAGATATTGTTGTCCACGCTGGTGTTGATGAGTCGAAGGCGGTACTTCTTGCCCTTCTTGATAGTCTTGTAGCTGTATGCTCCATTCCCAGAAGCGTCCTTGTTGAGACCACTGATCAGGATGGTGTCAGCATTTGGTGGTCCGCGGCCTTGCTGTAGATTGGCAGCGCTCTGTAAACCGACCTGCCACGAAGTGGGATAATAGTAGTCATTGACGGTGATAGGGCCCATGTCAATGTCGTAGTTGGCCGAGGCAGGTCCGTTGATGACAAGGGGCCCGAACGCACCCTCGCCGTACTGGCTGCTAAAGTGAGAATGGTACCAAGTCGTACCGTGTTGGGTGGCTTGGAAGGTGTAGGTCTTCGTGTCGGAGGGAGCCAAGGGGCACTCGGTGACTCCAGGAACGCCGTCATTGGGGCAGTTGTTCAGCATACGGATGCCATGCCAGTGCACACCAGTACCGTTTCCGGATAGTGAGTTCTTGAGAGTAACCTGGATGGTATCGCCCCAGTCTGGTATGCAGGTTAGAACAACTTCATATCTGTGAGAAATTATGCCACTTACTAGCTGTGATGGTAGGACCGGGATACTGATTGTTGAATAGCTGACAAGGCTTTGCCCCATGCCCATCTGGATTGCAAGTGCCATTGGTAAGTTCCAAACTGTACGTCACAGTCTTGCCGGTGGTTGGCCACTTGGCATCGAAATCTGTGGCCGCACTGAAGCCGCTAGACCAACATGTTCTTGTTAAGGGCGCGTTGGTACACGCAGCGTCTGCAACTCTTGTTGACGTGGCGGTAGCAGTAGCCTGTCGTTTTTGAATGGTGGTTGGACGTCCCTCTGGTCCCCAGAGGATATGGTCACTTGGGATCTCCTCTGCAAGAGAGGTAGATGCAAATGCTACCAGACAAATGCCGGCAAGGCCTTGGAGGTGCATATTGATATGCCCTTACGTTGTTCTTGGTATGTTCAGGATGCTCGGCGAGCCACAATGAGAACAATATAAAAAAAGAGTGAATGAGGCCGAACGAATGTTGGGCTGTAGAATCGAAGAGGGAGAGAGAGACACTACATATACTTTCACGACCCAAGATCTTCAGCAATGGCAATAAGCGGATAGACAGCTGCCATTACCAAACCGTCACACTCTGTCAGGGATGCCATCGGGTGCCTTGCGGCCAGGGTCTCTTGCGGCTGGCCGAGACAGTGGCGTTAGCGCCAGTTGATGCAGCCATAAGTTTTTCAACTAAGGAACGGGTCCAAGATAGCACATGGCGAGAACGAAGCGAGCTGCAACGTACGAAGCGTACCTGACGAGCACCGGCGGAATGGAGGGAATGCCGGAGGTGAACGAATTAGGATTAAGACGACCGAATCTGGGAGAGCTAACCGGATCCCCGATTCCTCAATCGTGTGTAGGCAGCCAAGGCTGGGTGGTGGCTGAAGCAAGAGAATAAGGCGAATTACAATGCGGTTGAGGCTGTCGGAGAGAAGTGCGGGCCGCCGACTGGTCAACAGAGCCTCAGTGCGTCCCGCCAGGCGGGAAGCATACAATGCACAGACATGCGGGTGGTTTTTGAGTTCGAGTAGATATGGATCAACAAGTTTTTGGTGTCTGCACGTGAGGTTGAACCAGGGCTCTTGTGATAGATGCAGAGTACGACGCAGAGCAAAATCCAGACTGCAGGAAAGCTAGAAAGCGGTGTGCTTCCCAATCCTCGGCAGTGATAAATGCATTCCAGCCACATGAATCTATCCACGCACTCTAGGTTCCCCGCGATTTCCTGCTGTGGAGTAGCCTCGCTGGAATTCTCCGTTGGCGATATCTGGGTAGCACTGGGCAGATAGACACGTAAGCTGCGCTTGCAAAGTGATAGTGTTGAAGCAGCAGAATGGGTCCGGAAGCCGAGTCATTGGGGGGTTCCTATTATTACTTTTGTTATTATCGTCGTTGTGGAGAGTGGTTTGCACTGAAGACGATTCGTTGATGGATGGCGGTTTGGACAAGCGAGTAATGCACGAAACAATACGCTATTGAGCCAAGTGAGGCTTAGTGGCTGCTACATGTGCCAGATCGGGAACCGCTTTGCTGACACGGCCTCGGATCCTGTCGCCGCATCATCGACCTCAGCAGTGCTCACTGCTCTGGCAACCCAATGTCCTCTCCGAGCCCATTGCCGACTCGCTTATCACTGCGATTTTTGTGCGCTAGCAGAGACATGAAGCTGAAGCCATCTCGCCGTCAAAGCTTCAAACTCTCCACAACGTCCCCACGCGTCCATCCGATCGTCAGGGCCCGGTTCTCACGCATACCACTACCACTGATACCAACGTTGGGCCCTGAGCGGGAGACGGAGTGCTATTGGTCTTTGAATTTTGTGCGCCCGATAGCGGAGAGCTTTGCTTTGGGTGCACCTTTCTCCGCCTTGGACTTCTATATTCGTTCATGATAACTAACGACGAAGACGAATACAATATGCGACTCAAGTACTCGAGTAGTTGCATCGAACCCATTGTTGTTGATTACTCTACAAGCAACCGCGAGCAAGCATTCCTATGCTCATCACTAACGTCTCATTGAGGCATCACCACATGTACGTGACTGGAGTCAGCGGATACATTGCCCTCTTGCATGCGTCTTCGACATTCAAATGGATAAAAATAAAAATAGCGGACACGGGAGCAGACGGAAACTCTGTCCTGGTACCTGGGCTCGGGAGCAGGCATGAAGCCTGTTGCTCGAAGTGGCTCCCCACCATCCTTGCCGAAAAGCTGAGCATAAGATAATGCGCTCGAATCCGACATTCTTCAGCAAGCACCTTAACGATTATATGACCAGAACCTACATGTACCTGCAGTAGGCTCAGTGTGGCTTAAACGACGCGCGTATGTCACCGCAACGTAGCGTCGGGTGCGTGTTCCGCAGAAGCTAGCACTTTTGAAGGTCATTATTTTGAACACCATGTTTTCTCCAATACCAGCTGTCAAAACAACGACTTTATCTCGCAGTGGTGGCTCCGTATACGAAGGTGGCTTGAGTGGTTTGAGGAACACGCTAGCTTGGACCAACTCAAGACGAAGCACGTCGTTGGAACTTGGTTGAGATGTGGACAGCCCCACCCATACGCGATCTACCCGTCCCGTCCAGCATTCATCAAG
The DNA here is from genome assembly GCA_001599595.1 of Beverwykella pulmonaria. NCBI lineage: Eukaryota > Fungi > Ascomycota > Dothideomycetes > Pleosporales > Melanommataceae > Beverwykella > Beverwykella pulmonaria. The sequence goes on from BCHH01000003.1 coordinate 4,445,056, forward strand.
GGGTTCCACTGGTGTACATCTAATTTTAAAGATTCTTGGAATTGATACGATAGCTTTCGACACCGTTCAGCTACTTGACCACTAGTACTCCTCCGGTCCTGACCGGCATGACCCGAGTACGTTCCCTGGCATTGATCACATTAGTTCCCCTGCAGAAGTTTATCATGTTGGGTACAGATACCAACCTCGGCAACCTTCTTAGCCCTGCACTTGCGTTTGCATAGCGTTAGTCCTAAGAGTCTCCACAGCAGAAGATGTTTAGCATAGGCTGAAGCTTGCGTTATCGTAGGTGTACAGCGCATGCATTCACGCCATCTCTGCCGGCATAAGTCTTCTGTTTTTCGCCTATGCTTGCTCAGTATATGTCAACAACCATGTTGTGTGTATCAACCAACCATCAGCTTCGGAGAGAAGTGGATCGGGATGAGCCCTTTACCAAACTTCTAGGTCACTTTACACGCCAGACGCCACCACTGGCCACGGAATCAATAATGGTGCCTCTTGAAAAAGTGCCGTGCGGCCGTGGGCTTGGACATGGCCTGACAGTGCTCCATCCTCGGCGGGAGCATCTGAGCTTTTCATCCTACCCCATTTTAGGAATAAACACGACGGACTTCATCCGCAACATCCTCCGTGAGTCCTTCTTATAGTGGTCACAATTCTCGCTCTTCGAGTCTTTAGCAAGCGACCTTTGTACAACTCGCCTCCTTCGCTCACTCTGTGGTCAACACTCTTTTGCGTTGCTAGCATTCATCTCATAAAAAAGATGGCTCCAGTATCTCTCCTCAACTCGGCGTTGAGCCTATTGGCTCTTGGTGTACGAACAGTCCTGGCCGTTGATTATCCAGAATGCCTTTCCTACGGCATGGATTTCCAGAATGGAGGGTCTTACTTCCAGAACTCCTTGTCGACAGACAACTTCACCTTCGTCTCACAATTCGCTGGTACGCGTATCTCCTTTGCTCCCACATGCAGGTTTAATGCTAATACATCCAAGGCTGCCAGAATGACATCGCCTATAATCTGCTCGTCGACCCTAATGGCGATCAGACACAGTGCTCAGACACGAACTTGCAACCGGACGACACTAATCAGCTGTCCAATTGGTAGGTTTCTCTGAAAGGCAAGCTCCACTTACGTCTAGCTAACCTAAGATAGTCCCATCCAGAAAAACCAACTGTTCAGCGGCGCTTGGTCTATTGTCATCATGAGCAACAACGGCGTAGCAGGCCAAGTCGCTTATGAGCGTGACTTTGCACTATCCGTTGGGCCACAGTCAACTGTCACTGTAAGTCGGACAAACTACAGAAATCAATGACAGCTAATTCTTGAGACAGTATACTCCAACTGTAACTGCTACCAGCATCTCCCAGCCTGTTGCCAGTAAGTTCATATATCTGCCACATTTCAATGGGCGTTTTTTAACGCATATCAGCCTCAACGAGCACCACCATCAGCACGCTCACAACTGTCCTGGATCCCAGCACGGTCACAAGCCCATCCACGACTGTGACTCCCACGAAAACCGTGACGCCACCACCAGTGTTCTCAACGACGACCAAGGCTATCATTACCATCAGACTCACCTCCTACAGTATTACTGTCTCGAAAGCCACAAAGACCAAGACCGCAAGCTGCAAGGCACCCACACGCCAGGCAAGGCACGATCCCTCTGCCACGATCCGCGTCACCGTTGGCCCTGCCGCCACCATCATCAGCTCCAAATTCCGCCGCGCGATCGAAGAGGACAAGGCCGCTTTTGTTGCCGCGCGCGCTGCTCGCCTCGCTGAGCGTGCTCCAGACCCACAGCCGCTCACTGTCACTGACCTGAACACGAGCAATTACCCCACAGTTACTACTACCAGCATTGCCTCGACGATCACCGCAACGATCACCACTACCACTCTGACAACAGCCACCAGCACACCGCCTCCGATCACTGTCGTTTCCGGCAAGGCCACTGCCAAGGTCGTCACTACCACCATCCCCGCATCGACGATCAAGATCACCAAGTGGGCAATTGCTACGAGCATCACGACCCAGGTGCACACCTATGCGTATGTTTTAGCCCTCTTAAATCATTTCCCGAAACGGCATGCTAATTTTCTTTTCCAGCGTCACGGTCACTACAACAACCACTCCTTCCGCGCTGGCTACCGCTTGCAAGAAGGCCGGAGGCATCATTGTCTAGACTCCCTAACGCTCCATTATTCCCCAGAGCTAGAATGTACAGGTATAGTCCGTGCGCTGTGTTGTGGCGCTGCAGTCCGCCGGGATGTTAACAGATTCTGACTCGGGTGTTGTGTGGATTTGATTCAGTACCTGGCGAAGAGTCGTTTGATGAGTATATATGTCAAAACTTGTAATTATTAATGTCAAATTAGTTGAAATTGTATTTTCTATCCGCCGCAACATCCGTTTCTCACCAATGTGTCGGGGCCCTGAAAATTTTTCCACCCGGCCCATCACCACTTTCCAGATTGAACGCCCTGACAAGACCACTCTTTTGCACACCCAATGAAAAGGGTGATGACCTTTCGTCCCATGCTTATGCCTCGCTGTTCGATCCACATGTACGAAGAGTGTACAGTAGCCATACTCCACACTACAGACCACAGCAGCGAGACACATTCGTTCTTGCATCGACATCTCTCCACTATCCTGGACCCAATAATACGTCTAGCTAGTCAAAGGATGTTATAGGGCCGACGTTGAGATATCGAATATGTTCCTGCGATGCTAACTGCAGGATTGCAAGCGCATTGTCGGGATACGTGGGTATGTTAGAGAAGCTTGATTAGACAGCTGGACTCGAGTTGTTGTAAGCACTGCGTTCGGCACCCCATTCGCTCACTTGGAGATAGCCGGTTCAGTTTCTTCTTACCAAAAATGGTAAGCACAGTGCATTTCGAATACCATACCGAAAATCGTTGAGAACAATCAGTCTACATATAGGCAAATCGGCGCCTCCGTTCACTAGGAAAAAGCCTCTCAAAGCGGAAAGAAGCTTATTAGAGTCTGAGGGAGCTTAGGATTCTTAAACCGCCACGTACGAACCTCTCTACCTGCATACGTAGAAGGAGACGAGGCTTTCTCTGTAGCCGTAGTACACTGAATATTTGGAACGGGTGGCGGACATCATCAACTTTCGCGTAGAGGGAAAAAGGTCTAGACTGCAAGCCACATCTCATATCTTAGAAAATGCTCTACCATGGTCTCGCCCCAAAACTGCTTCGTGTCAGAGAGCAGGCATCGGGAGTATGGCGCTCCTTCCCACCAGAAGAACGCTCAGAGATGCAAATTCGATCCAAGGACGCGCGAGCGGATAATGATAGCGGCAACGTCCTCTTCAAGGCCAGGTCCAGACGGAAGGCTGGCTGAAGGGTTTGCCCACCGACTGAAATATGCGTAACGAGACACGAGACTTATAGCAGACGACAGCCCTTATCAAATTGTACAGCGTGAAAAAGGGATTGAAGCATAGTGAGCGATGCAGCTCTAAAACATGGATATTACAACTAAGGCTAACACGCGCAGGAGAGAGGGGTAATCTCATACACATCATCACAAACACAAATAAGAAGAGAAAGAAGACGCTTGAGCCTCGGTATCCTGATCCCCATGCACTCCTTCCCTCCTTTCCAGTTCCTCAGCTAGCCCCAGGCCCAAACCCAAACGCCTCATTAATGCCCATCTATGCCGCTGTACAACACGTGGGAAAAAAGTACAGATGAACGGCACCCGGCTCCAAATATGGGTCCGTCGTGGCAGTGCCTAAAGCAGAAGAAAGTCCAGAACGAGAACGGGGATCCTGCGAGCGGTGCGAACCACGGAACGGAGGTTAACTGAGCAAGAGGCCCCGACGACGGGGACCGATGTCGTGCGTGGTACCGTAACATTGGCATTCCCGAAAATGCCACGCTGAGAATTTGTACGACGAAGACTGAGGCGCAATCCATATCGTACGCATGTTCGGACAACTAGAGTTCCTATTGCTGCGGCCTCCCGATGCCCTGCTTCGCCTGCGAGAAGTATTAGTTCCGATATCGTCATGTTTGTGCGACAATAAGAGGGGTGAATTGGAAGAGCTGGAGCCGAGTTTAGAGGTACAAGGTTTTGTGCCACTTTGCACCGTACCCTCGCAAACTTCTTACTCCTCTCGCCATGAAAGACTCACCTTCATCATTTCAATTCTCTGCTTCAAATTTTGCGTAACCTCCGCCGCACGCTTCCAACTCTCTGCCCCAGCGCTGGCTTGAGATTGTCGAGTTGATTCGAACTGTCGAGGTGGTTCCATACTGCCCGTGTTGGTTTCAGGTGGACTGATCCTTCCACCTCGCGATGACATTGACGACATGGCACTGTCCCTGCCTATACCAGGACGCAACGGACTCAGCTTCCCACTCAGATTACTCCCGGGACGGGAAAGGGAAGAACTATCAAAGTTCTCCTTACCTTCGCCATTTGGACTCAGAGGGCCGTTGGCAGTGCCTCTAGCCCGTCCATAGAGTCCCTGGCTTGCGTATCCGGAGTCGTTGTACCGTCCGTTGTGGTTTGAGTCGGTGTAGATTTGCTCTGCAAGGTCGGTGGGCGGTGGAGAGGTTGCGCGGACCTGGCGGCTCAGTTCGCGCTTGAGACGATCCACTTCTCGGCGTTGATTTTGCACAGTCTGTTCGGCGGCTTCATAGTCGCTCCGAGCGCGTACTAGCTGCGTCTCCTTCGCCTTTATTGAGAGAACGTCGCGCGTATGATCTTCGATGAGCTGGGCGTTTTGGTTTTGAAGTTCGGATATTTGGGAGCTGAGATAGGTTCTCTCGGAGCGTATGTCCTCATTCTGTCGTCGCAGTCTTTCTACCTCGGCACGCAGTTCATCCATTTCGGCACGCTCGACAAGACTGAGTCCGCTGGGTACTTGTGCTATAGGGGCTTGCATCGGCTCGACCTGAGGTTTTCCGAGCGGCCGACCTGCAAGACCTCGCCCAGCCAGGCCAAGCTTCGGCTGAGGTATCGGAGCCGGAGGTTCATCCTCGAGCGGCGGCGATACCACGGCCCGTCTGGGTGAGGGAGCCGCAAGCGCAGCTCCGGGCTTCTTTAGTCCGCCTAGGCGTGAAGGAGGTGCCAGGCCCGACTTTGGAGCCACTAGCTTGGACGCTCCAGGCCGAGAGGTCGGCTTCGGCGCCAGCGGTGCAATCGGTTCTGGCTCTTCGCGAGGTGGTGGTGGAGCTGCAGCAACGGGAGCCTTCTTTTTGGCACCAATAGGGGCCTTCTTTGTGGCAGGCCTCTTTCCAGGCGGCGGAGCCACGGGCTTAGGCGGAGCCACTGGCTTTGGTCTGTATTTTGCCTTGACTTCTGCCGCCTCGTAGTACTCCTTGATTTTGGTTTTCCGAATATCGTCAAGACCATCGAGATGGGCGCCCATAATTCGATCTCCCATGATCTTCCAAAGGGTGCCCAAAACCTCCGCAGCTGCCGCTCGCTGGACCTCCTGTGATTCCGTCAACAACTTGGTGGAAGACTCAGCAATGGACTTGACTTCGGCGGCTGACGGCACCTCTCTCGTTGTCTTCAAGCATCGAATAAGGAATCGGGTAGTCTCCAGCTTTACTTGTGGGTTCTTGTGTTTCAGGCATTCCGAGATATCTTCTAAGCAGTCGGTAATGTTGGTGGTTGCGAAAACAGCGTCCAGGGCAGCGCCCAAGGAGTCGGTCACGGACTGCTTCTTCTCCTTTAGCCTCTCTAGTATAGGGCCCATGATTTGCGACCGGTATTTGGCAAACTTCTTGCGCAAGCCCTTGGCTAACAGCTCGACGCAATTTGCTGCCGTCATAACGACAGAAATGTTAGCGTCTTTCATCGACTTTGCAAATCCTCGGACCAATTCGTCGAACGGGCCTTCGGCAATCAGGGGGTGGTTTAGGGCTTTTTGGACCTCGTCGAGGGTCTCTTTCCGGTCCTTCCACTTGGACGAACTGAGTTTCTCTGTATAATCCTGCGGAATCTTGGGAAATACATCCACGGGGTCGTACTCGGGCTCGAGGTCAATCGCTGCCTCTTCTTCCTCGTCGTCTACCTCCTCTTCGCCGCCGCCTCCGGCCGCCATAGCGACCTCCCTCGCGGCTTGCTGGGAGCGGAGCAGTCTCTCTTGCTTCGGCGGCGGCTCGTCCTTGACCTTCTCGAACAGCTTGTCCAAATCTTGCTGCTGAATGGGCTTCAGATCATTCCAGAAGAGGGGTTTCATGGCCTCCTTCAGCCATCGGTACAGCTCGACGGTTAACTCCTGGGCCTTGGCTCGGACATTTTTGTCTGCGTGGCCGTAGATCTTCGGGAGGGCTTTGAGAACGGACTTGGGCTCGATGGTCTTGCAGCCGTAGGCGTGGTATAATTGGGTCAGGGCGTCGAGGGTTGCGGCAATGACCTTGGGCTGCTTGTTGGAGAGGGCTGGCAGCAGTTCCTCGATGACGGGGTCCGGCTTGTCGAGCTCGACATAGAGCATCAGCGCCTCGACGGCTTTCTGCTTGGCTGCGGCCCTGGTGGATGGGAGGCATTTCTCGGCAATGACGGAGACGGTGTGCTGCCGCGTCCTGTACGTATTGTCCATTAGCATCTATCCCCTGCGCACAACCGCCCCGCGGAGGAGGACCGCCTACCGTGTGCAGCCCTGTGTGCCTGCGATATCGAGAAACGAGCAAAGCGCGGCGAGGCCCTCTTGCTGGGCGGCGACATTGGCGTCGCCCACCACGCCTTTCCAGATGCCCGAGTCCTGTATAAACTGGCGCACCACGGGGTCGGCCTCGCTAGCGGCGAGACTGAATTCCTTTGCCGCGGCTTCGTAGCCCTCCTTCCGGACCTTCCAATTCTTGTGGATGAAGCGGTCGGGGAGCGGGAGCGCGGTGAAGTCCTCGTCGGCATCGGCCATGGCGGCGGCGGTGGAGTGCGGGTTAGGCTGCGAGGGGTAGCGGGAGGAGAGAAAAGCTGGTCGAGGTCAGTCGCATGGCGGCGTGGGGGGGATTGTGAAGGGTGCAGGGCGAAGCGCACCGAGGCGCGTGGCATAGGGAAGGAAGGGAATATTGCACGGCGCGCAGCATTCACCAGAGCGTGTACTGCGCGGGCTGCAGGCGGCAGGAGCCACCGAGGGCAACTTACGGCGGCGGGGGCGCGAAGGGGGTGTTTGCACGCGTCTCAGAGCAGCTTAGCCGCGATGGAGCGTGTCTTGGGGTTATGGTGGGTGTGGTGCCGGTGTTTGTGCGTGGTGTGGCCTGTGAAGGTAGAGTTTGGTGATGCGGTTGTGTGTGTGTTGGGCGTCCCGTTGTTTCGGCAACGACGCTGTGTCTCCCGCATCATCGCTCAGCACCACCGACAGCCAACCCATGCCATTTGCCCTTCACACCCAGACATTCCCCCCCTTACCAACCCCGCCCGTCACTTTACCGCAAACAATCCCCTATATACCCTCCGACCGCGCCCGCAGCAGCTCGCCCGCCGCACTCCGCGAGATCCTCACCGCCAGAGCACGGCCTAGCCCGTCTGAGCTACTACTCACCACAAAATCTCCGCCAAGAGTTCGTCGAGGAGACCACCCGCCGCAGCGAAGGCCCAAACCGCCCATCTACACGTCCGATAGCCCTCTCCGCGCGCGATTGCATGGTGCCCCCCCGCGCCCCCCGCGCATGAGCCCAGCACCACCACCGCCATGAGCGCCATATTGACAGACCGCCAGGCCGAAGAGCTGTGAGTGGGCCTCCTCCTCAACAGATGCGCCGCCGCGGCACTGACAGCCGCCGCACAGGAACAAGGCAATCGTCGCCTATCTGGGCGTCATCGGCGCATCCAGCGCCGCCGCAGCGTTCCGGCAAGAGGCCAGCGTGCCCGCGAGCTTCGACGACGCGACGCGGAAGAAGTACGAGGGCCTGCTCGAGAAGAAGTGGACCAGCGTGGTGCGCCTGCAGAAGAAGGTGCTCGAGCTCGAGCAGCGGAACCAGAGCCTCCAGCACGAGCTCGACTCCACCACGCCCACCTCCCTCCTGCGCAGAAACCAGGACCCCACCAGCTGGCTCCCCCGAGCCCCCGCCCGCCACACCCTCCAGTCCCACCGCGAGGCCGTCACATGCGTCGCCTTCCACCCCGTCTTCTCGTCGCTCGCCTCGGGGTCCGTCGACACCACCATCAAGATCTGGGACTGGGAACTGGGCGAGCTCGAGCGGACGTTGAAAGGCCACACCAAGCCCGTGCTGGATGTGGACTTTGGCGGCCCGCGCGGCGGCACCCTTCTGGCCTCGTGCTCCAGCGACTTGACCATTAAGCTCTGGGACCCCTCGGACGAGTACAAGAACATTCGCACGCTGCCTGGCCACGACCACTCCGTGTCCGCAGTCCGCTTTATCCCCAGCGGCGCCGCTGGCTCGCCCTCGTCCGGCAACCTCCTCGTCTCCGCCTCGCGAGACATGACGCTCCGGGTATGGGATGTCACCACAGGGTACTGCGTCAAGACGATACGGGGCCACGCCGAGTGGGTGCGCGACGTCACGCCCAGCTTCGACGGCCGGTGGCTGCTCTCGGCAGGAAACGACCGAACCGCACGACTATGGGACGCCAATACGGGAGAGGCCAAATGCACATTCCTAGGCCACGACCATTTCATCGAATGCGTGGCCATAGCACCCCCCGTAGCCTACGCCAAGCTCGCCGCATTAGCCGGCCTGAAGAAAGTCCCTCCGCTCAGCAGTTCTGCCGAATTCATAGCGACCGGCTCAAGAGACAAGACGATCAAGATCTGGGATGGCCGGGGAACGCTCATCAAGACGCTCGTAGGGCACGACAACTGGGTCCAGGGGCTCGTCTTTCACCCCGGCGGCAAATACCTATTTTCCGTATCCGATGACAAGACGATCCGGTGCTGGGACCTCACACAAGAAGGGCGGTGTGTGAAAACAGTCGAAGATGCCCACGGCCATTTCGTCACCTGCATCCGGTGGGCGCCCAACATTGTCAAGGACGTGCCCGTAAACGGGGACGCGACCAATGGCACAGCCGTAAACGGCCTGGCGAAGAAGAAGGAGGAGGAAGCCGCCAAAGCAGGGATACGATGTGTCATCGCGACAGGCAGCGTTGATTTCAGCGTCCGCATCTTTGCTTCGTAATCGAAACGATCACCAGAGGGCATGAGTCATGACATAGACGGGCATGGGCGCAGAATTTGGGCGGACAACTTCTTCTACTTCCTACTGGCGGCCAATTTGCAAAGTCTTCCTTCTTCTTGTTCTTGTTCTGCTGCTGCTGTTTCTGTTTTGGAGCTTCCGTCCTTCACGAGTCCCATGTATATGAGCATACCCCTTCCCCCCTTTTTTTTATCGTAATCGGCGCTAGGGTGAATGATACGGTGATATGTGCGGACGGGCGTTCTGCGGGTGAAGACCGCAGGCGGATATAGCGACACGACGACGGACGCAACGGGAAGCATATCATCAATAGACTACAGTGGATGGCTGCAACTGCACTTGGGGCATGGCATGGCATGGCATAGCGATACGATATCACACCGTTTTAAGATGACGTGCTGCAGTTAGATTCAGACATAGCAATCAATCTGCGAACGTGTGAAGAGTCAGTATAATGGGACCATAAATGAACACAGAACGGCTTTTGTTACAATGCACTCACTTCCTACCACCAACACACACCCTTATACATACACCCCTAATCATGCACATGTACAGTAACTAAAAAAAAATGATGAGGCTCCTAGTTGCAAATCCAATCCAACCCAACATCGCTCCCTCTCTCCCGGAACAAGGAATGCGAAGACATTGCTATTAGGATGCATACATGCTGCAATAGACACATCGTAAAGTCCGTGTCCGCCACCGAACCAGTCCGTCAGACGCTACATGCTAGTCTGCACACACTACTCCCCCTTCAACTTGTCCTGCTTGACCGTAAACGCCATCTCCAAAAGGTCCTTCTCCTCCTTCTGATGCACACTCTTCAATCCCGTCGCCACGGACGCACTCGGATTCCGACCTGCATACATGACATGTCTACGGTTGTGGAACTCGGTCTGGTTGAGCAGCGTCTCGATCCTGGGCTGCGTGAAGCTCCACGCGCCCGCGTTCAGCGGCTCTTCCTGCGCCCAGATAATGTTCTGCGCGTTGGGATAGCTGTCCAGGTTCTCGCGCAGTTGCTGCCACGGGAAGGGGTGCAGCTGCTCGATGCGCGTGATGGCCACGTCTGTAAGGTTGCGTGCCTGTCGCTCTTTGACGAGCGCGGCGTAGACTTGGCCTGAGCAAAGGATTACGCGTTGAATCTCGTCGTGGTGGCCGATTTCACCAGACTCGTGCGCTGGGTCTGGGATGATCCATTCGAAGTGCGAATCGCCGGTAAACTCCTCGATAGTGGATCGAGCCATTGGGTGGCGGAGGAGTGATTTCGAGAAGAAAATCATGAGCGGCTTGCGGAATTGGCGGTTCATTTGCCGGCGGAGAATGTGGAATAGGTTAGAAGGCTTGGTGAGATAGGCAATCTGCATGTTGCAGTCTTGGTGCTGGCGGTCGAGTTTGTCAGGCGATGGGAAGATTCGTGGATCTTCGTTACAAAGCTGGAGGTAACGCTCCATGCGGCCAGAGGAGTGTTCGGGGCCTTGTCCATCGTAACCGTGAGGCAAGCTCATTACGAGACCGCTTCGTTGAAGCCACTTGACTTCTCCAGAAGCGACAAACTGATCGATGATACACTGTGCATTGTTGGCAAAGTCACCAAATTGGGCCTCCCACATGACGAGGGCATTGGGCGAAGATAGTGAGTAGCCGTATTCGAAGCCGAGACTAGAACATATCAGCAACCATTTCACGAGTCAGAATTTCTCCACTTACACTCCGAACTCGCTTAGGGACGAGTTGGCAATGACGAATGTGGCTTGGTCAGGGCTGAGATCTTGAAGAGGCGTGTACGTCTTTTCTGTTTCTTGATCATGCAGAACAGCGTGGCGCTGCGAGAAGGTACCACGTTCAACGTCTTGTCCGGATACACGCACGTGGTGACCCTCCATACAAAGCGATCCGAAAGCCAAAGCCTCTGCAGTAGCCATGTCGATATTCTTACCCTCCGTCACGGTCTTTGTGCGCCCAGCCAGAATACGCTTTAGATTACGGTGGACAGAGAAGTTTTCAGGCGCGCTTCCAATCTTTTCCGCAATGTGGATTAGCTGTGACTCTTCAATGGCGGTTGGCAGATGGGGCAGGACTTCAGTCGCAAGCTCCTTGGGAGACTTAAACCCATTCCATGCGGATGTCAACCACTCCTTGGCAGTAGGCTGGTAATCTTTGCTTCTGTTGAAACTTTCCTCGAGCATGCCCCAAACCCAAGATCTATGCTCTTCCACATCCTCCTGGGTGAAGGTCTTTTCCGCGAGGAGCTTTTGAACGTAGATATCCAATGCAGTTGGGTGATTGGCGATCTTCTGATACATCAGCGGTTGGGTGAAGAAGGGCTGATCAGTCTCGTTGTGACCTTGCTTTCGGTAGCACACCATGTCGATAACTACGTCCTTTTTGAACTCGGCACGGTAGTCGGCCGCAAGCTGGCAGACAAAGTTCAGTGCCTCCACGTCGTCACCATTCACGTGGAATACGGGGGCATCAATGGCCTTGGCGATATCCGAGCAGTAGGGGGTTGATCGAGAGAAACGCGGATCCGTTGTGAAACCAATCTGGTTGTTCACGATGAGATGGATTGTTCCTCCAGTGTGGTAGCTAGGGAGGGCGTAGAAGCCCATGGTTTCATAGACGATACCCTGGCCAGCAAAAGCAGCGTCGCCATGTAGCAATACACCCATTGCAGTCCGGGCTTCCTTTTCGTCATTATTGTAGTGCAAGATGGCTCGGGTCTTACCCAGCACCACAGGATCTTCGGCTTCCAAATGCGACGGGTTAGCAACGAGCGAAAGCTGCACACGCTTTCCGGAAGGCGTGGGACGCTCAAAGTTCATGCCGAGGTGATATTTGACGTCTCCCGAGCCCTCATCGGATGGATCGGCACTACCGGCAAATTCACTGAAGATGGATTCGTTGGGTTTCCTAACGACATTGCTGAGCACATTCAGACGTCCACGGTGGGGCATGCCAATGACAATATCCTTAACACCGTAGTCTACACTTCGGTCAATCAACGCCTTCATGCCAGGAATCAGACTTTCTCCGCCCTCGAGACCGAAACGCTTGTCATTGGGGTATTTTGTGGCCAAAAAGGCTTCGAAATTGGTTCCCCAAATTAAGCGATCCAGGATTCGACGCTTCTCGTCTACCGAGTACTTGTATGGTGTTGGGATCTCGATGCGTTCGCGAAGCCAGTCACACTGTTCTCGGTCCGGAATGTGGATGTATTCGACACCATAGGAGCCGCAATACAACCGCTCGCAGGCGGCAATGATGTCTCTCAGCGACATCTTCGAGTGGCTCTCGGTCTTGAACCGCGGCAAAATACCCGGACCCAGTTCAAATTCTTGGTCCAAATCCTTTTCGGTGAAATTGTAGTGTGACAACTCTAGTTCACGTGGTTTGCTATACCCAAACTGCGCGGCTTCATTTCGAATTCCTAGAGGATCAATCTTCGCCTTGTGATGTCCTCGCGCCTGGTATGCGCGCACAAGTAGCTGCACTTTTAAATGATTCATGACGTCGGAGCCGTGACCAAGAGCCATGCCGAGTCCAGGTCCGCGTTGGATGTCAGGTCCCAGCCCGCCGTGGGGAGCGGGTACAATGGTTGGAGGCGGCTGGAAGGCCTGCGAGACTGGCATGTCGCCAGACTCCATGTTGCGGAAGTAGACCTGCCATGAATAGTGGACACTGGAGGGGTCGCGCTTCCACTGCATGTACATCTCGTCGACATAGTTGGCTGTGTTTCCCTGGAGGAAGGAGTCGTTGGCGTCCTGTTGCCATACTGTTAGCTATAGCTGTGCGGTCAACACCCGCGTGCCGGGCGGGGGGATACGCACGACTCCCTTAGAGGTGTCCTCGGCGGAGATGGCATAGCTCCTCCGCTGTTGGCGCTGAGCTGCGAGCGCAAGAGGCCTGCGGCTTGTGGCGATGGCTGTCCTCGAGGTGGAGGAGGCGGCAAAGGTGGAGAGGCTTGCTCTCGCCGAACAGCATGCCAGCTGCCGGCTGCTCTGGCGCAGGGAGGCGCGCAACATGGTGAAGTGGAGGGAGGCCGGTCTAGGCAGATAGTGTGGATAACATCAAAAGTAAAGAAGAATGGCAGGAGGGCGGTCTTCTAGAGCAATGGAGCGGGCGAGCGAGGAGGACAAGATGCGGAAGATTCGGGGAACCAATGCTAGCCTGCATGCGGCTAGCTCAATGACTAACTGTAACCGATGCCACTTTGACAGCGACAGGAAATGCCTCAACTATCGAGAATTGACAATTTATCTTTGGTAATAGTGCGTTTATATATTGATGGGTGAGCCCTATCAGTCAGCATCGGGCACTGCATATACACGAATAGACGTCGGCAGAGAGAGCAGCTTGTCGACTGGATGCGCGTGTCTTCCGGCGGCGGTGACGTTGCTTCGGATATGTATCCGCGCCATGCGGAGGTTAGCCGTCAAAGCAAGATTTTAACGTCTCTCTTTTTAGGAGATGATATGTCCGCAATGTGCAAATAATTCTACATTGAAATGAGCATGCATGGAAAGAGTATAGTAGAATATAGTTCGCTTTAATTTCGTAGTATAATACTGTGCTATTGTGATGGAGTGTATGTTTGAAATTGGCCAAGCTTTTGGTGTTCTGCTAGACATGAGACGGACTTGGCTTTCCCGTCTCGAAATGTATTTTCTTTCTAAATATACACGGTATTTTACTGCCATGCGCTATCTAACATTTTTAACACCCAGTTGCCAATGTCATCCATGGAATAGGCCGAACAAAACATGCTTTAACGCTGCGCTTTATCATCAAGTCTGCTAGGAGTATAAGTGAAAATCGTGGCATCTTTGCAAATTTCCAACTGTGTTGAGACAACTTTGCAGTGCTGTGATGCGAGCGCCACTGCCAAGTCTGGGGAACCTTAGCGCCCCCGCCACTCCTTCACCAGCCACATGATGTTGCCTTCCATCAGTCATAACTCCCTCCCTGCGCGCTCACTTCTACTCCACCCCGGGAGCAGATCACCATGTCGGAGGCTGACGCGCAGTACAAGAAACAAGATGGCACGCTTGCCGTGTCTGCGGACGGCCGCACCATGTTCTGGACGCCAAAGAGCGGCGCATCTTCCCCGTTGACGATTGTCATTGCAGACACCACCAGTATGCCTACCTTAGACAAGACCTGCGTGAAGGCGCCGCAACTGCCTAGATATTTGCCAGCTGACAGATTTGGTACTTGTAGATCTCCAGCAGACACCGGCCACGGCCGCCAAAGCCTCCATCAAGGTCGTCGTTCAAAAGCCCGGTGCAGCGCAGTCTGAGAACCACATGTTCACCTTCACATCGACCTCAGCCCGCGAAGACCAACAGTCTATGACTAGTCTGCTGAGGAAGTGGATTGAGGCTTCTAAAGCTCACAATTCTCCAGCCCCCGCCCCGCCCGCCGATGCTGCCAGCGGCCCCTCCGCTGCCATTGCCGTGGCCCAGGCCGTGACTGGGAGTGCAAAGCCTCAGGAGGACACATATGATGACGCCCGGTTGATGCGGGACATCGAGCTTCAAAAGTCGCTCTTGAACTCAAGCCCGGCATTGCGCCAACGTTTCGACCAAGCGCTTCGAGACAAACCCGAGTCTATATCTATTATACAATTCTCAAACCAATTCTGGACTACCAGAGTGCATTTGCTACGCTCCCATGCTGCTGAAAGATCTCAGGGAGCAGGAACTTATAATGTCCTTTCCGTCGTGAGACCCAAACACGAAAATGGCGAACTGAAGTTGAACATGAGCAAAGAGCAGATCCAGCTCATCTTCACTCAGCACCCCCTTGTCAAAAGAGTATACAATGAAAACGTTCCTCCGCTCAGCGAAGGCGACTTTTGGTCCCGCTTCTTCCATAGTCGGCTGGTGAAGAAATTGCGGGGCGAGAAGATTATAGATGCAGATGCCCTCGATCCAAAGCTGGACAAATATCTCACCGTCGACGAAGACGCCGACGGCGTGCGACTTTTGACCATGTCCAGTGTTCCACACTTCATCGATGTCGAAGGAAATGAGCAGAACCACAGCCAACGCCAAGGAAACAGGCCAGACTGGACTATGCGGCCGAATACCAGTGACAAGGTCCCCATTTTACGCGTTCTCAATCGGATGAGCGAGAAGATGATGGCAGATGTCCCGCCTTCCGATGCTGATACTGATCGCCATGCGCCAGTCGGAGTGGACGAGGAGACATACAAGCAACTGCAGCTCCAGGACCTGCAGCGTGCAGCCGACGACAACCGCGTCGTTCTCAAAGTGCATGACCAGGGCCAATTCTTTTCAGCGGGACAGGGGTTACACACCTCCAGCAGTGCATCCACGTACGCAAAACGGACTCCTTCCGAAGTACTTTCTATAGTGCAACATGAGTTTAGGAATATTTGGTCACCCAAGAACCACACCGTCGGACTCAATTTGCAGTCCGCAATCGGAGTAGAGGACGATAGCAGCAGTGATGAGGAATCCACCACCAAGAAGAGGGCAAGGGTCGGGAGCAAATCTACCCGAACCGCCGCCACCACGCAGATCATGAAAGCCATTAAGAAACGGCACTTGCACAACGATGACTATCTTTTGAACACATCTTCTAGTGAACAAGCAGTCGGACTAGGGCTCTCCGAATCGGTCTTTGAGAATCTGGCCATGGCCCACAACACAACTGTGGAGTTCTTGCATTATTTCTGGGCGGTGTTTCTCTCGGGGGATGCCGATCGCGCAAATGAGGCTGCAAAGCTAATTGAAACTTTAGACAAATCGCTAGACCGGATCAAAGCAGTCGCTGATACCGCTGAGAGCGAGCGGATAGCCAAAGTCGACAAGTACAAACGAGAGAATGACATGTATACTCAGCGAACGGGGAAGAAGAGGAGATTTGATCCCAATAGCATCAAGGGCGGGGCAAAGGCGGCCAACGAGATTGTGAAACCTCTTGTACGTGCGATCAGTGCAGCACGGGAGCAGTACCACACAGCACTGCAGGAGCAAATGAGCCAAATCCGCAACCCAGCGTCAACATGAGGCGTTAGAGCGTAGCTCTATATTCTACTTTTGCATAGCGATGGCGTCAGGGAAACAGGGTTCATGTAGATCGCCGGACTTTTTGGCTACTTCCATCAAATGAGAATGTACATTTTCCTCCTCCTCCCTTTCACCCGATACCCCGTGATCTAAGACCGAGGTCCCCATCCGACAGGTACGTTGAAGCAGGTCGCAAACCGTGGGTTTAGCATTACCTTCCTTGGAAGATTTTGAAGTCATTGCCTTCTTTTCTCCTTGCTGAGCTCACTTTAATCCACTCTTTAACCGAGGATAAACTGAGGTGTCGAATTCCTCTTCGCTAAAGCTGTAGGCTTGGCCGCACTTTCGTTATCTTGATTTCGCATTTCGCGGCGCCCATTGATATAGATCGGCGTGGTAGGTCAGGTGGTTCTGTGCTGATCGCATCCAGACCAAATACTTCTGCGGGCTTTTGAAGGACAACGCGCACTGCTGCAGTGAGCCTATAGAGATTGACATCGTGTGCTCAACTGCCGACATATATGGTTGGCAAGGAAGACGTTCAATTCCAAATGCTCGCACCAGATGCTCTCTACCATTCAAATACCGGCTTGCTCCTGAAATAATACTAGTTACAACCTTACTATCACCACCTGCCTACGAGCTGGAGTTGCACATTGCAACTGTCCTGCTCCATCCTATTTTGGTCTTAGCATCCGGACCTTGCCCCACTTGATAAAACCCCTAACCATGGCACTGTATATTGGCTCTAAACCCTTCCTTTACGTCCTCCCATCCTCCTATCTGGATCGAATCGGCTTTAAGAAACTTCAGCGCATCACAAGTGAGTACACGGACAAAGAGAAAGACGCCGTAAGAGCATCGATGAAGCCACTAGGTTAGGCTAGCGGTCTTCTTCAATTCTCAACAAAAATGAAGTGACAGCAACAGAATGAAGAGCTTTGGCAGAAGACGAAATAGCGAGTGACCGCATTGTACCACAGGACCGAATGCAGAAACCGTCAGCTACTGGAGCTGACATGAGAACCAATCAAGAGCAAGGAAACGCCGAAAGTGGATATCCGTAAAACAATGCCGTCTGTATCTGAGCTTTTTGTTGCGTCTGTCAATAGTGCTAACATTCGTAGATTTATGTCGCTGGACCGGGATAGCTTGATATTCGATATGTCTCATAGACAGGGTCATAGTATCCCCCGTACGACCCGGGGTTTCCTGAACATTGTCAGCATTTCCTCTCCAATCTCTGACCGTTGAGTCGATCTGTCGCGCCTCCAACAACCTACTTCCTAATGAGTCCTGAGGAGTCGCTATCTGACCCCGATTGTTACGATTGTCACGGTGGCGGAAGCTATGCCAGAGGTACCAGCGAGCAACCCAATTCTCCTCATTGACCGGGGTACGGTAACGACCCTTTTCGTAGTATGGTCTGGTTTGTTGCCCAGCCACTTCAGCGATGCGCAGGATCTCCCTATGCTTTGCTGTCTCCGAGAGCTGGTCCCATTTGAATGGCTGTTGCACCCTTGGATCTGTCCTGGATTGTGGGGTGAGATTGGCAGGGTTGGCACTCAATCGGTCTCTCCCTATCGCTGCCTCGTCCTATACAGTACAACATATGAGAATCAGGTCCATGCTGCCCTGATTGGAGTCTTACCAACATCAACCTGTGGATTTGTTCCGATAGACCAAGCCGAGCAAACAGCGCCTTCTTCTCGGAGCTTTGGGAAAGAGGAGGAAGGTTCATACTCGAAGAGTGTTCCTTGCGAGGACTTAAAGATGAACAATGGGATATTGCAACAAATTTCCTGGATAATGGTCGGCGATGCTTGCTGGTTATTTGGGTACCTGGCTCCAGTCTTATAGTTTGACCAAGGGTCCTCCAGTGCTTGGGGTCCATTCACATTTTCTTCGTCATTGTGACAAGATTCCGTTATCTTACTCCTTCCGGTGTCGTGGGACCTCATGTGCATGCGCCCACGGGGCCCAATGGTCCAGACGGCTTGACACTTTACTTACCATCCAAGGTGGACCGAGCCATTAGACACCGAATCGGACCGATGCAGCTGGAAAAGAAGGAACCAAAAATGCTCATAATTTGAGATGCCGGCCTCTCGGGTCTGGTGACCTTAGAGACATGATCACACTGGATGCTCGCATAGATCTTCATGCAATGATGGCGTTAGTACTATTAATTTGATTTTGTTACAGGGGATACATCCATTTCCAGCAGCTGCACGATGCTTCATTCTTGACTCATCGATCGGCAATACTGTCGATGGCTCAGGACTCCAGCACCAATGAGCAGGCAGAGCGCTCGACTTATCTTCCCAAAAGAATATCCAATGGTCACCTATGAGCCGCTAATACGAAACTGAGAGCTGGAGAGACTTTCTGGCAGTCAGCGTAACGGACTTGAGCGCCAGCCATGAAAACCTCACTCAAGCGTCCGGAGACGCCGGGTCGGTGGCGCCGTTGCGGGGCCCTTGAGCGTGCCCTGCAACCTTGTTGAGTGAAGGATGCGTAATGATGGACTTGGGAAAACGAGGCGCTTGTACCATATGTCACGCCATTACTCCCTCGGGCACAAGACAACAGCGCGAGGCGCCGGCTCGTCTCGCCTAGCTCGTTGCAGAGGTTTACTGCGGTCTTATGTATGTCAGCAACATCGTACCTTCTGGCTCCGAATATGAAGACACGCACAGAAGCTTTATCCGAGCGTCGTTTCTGGCGTGCGGGCCAACGGGCATACTAGGACGGCGGACCACACGGAGGCCCCGAGCCACCCCAGAGATCACCACGGAGGGCACTCTGTGGGGCTATTTTGGGATGAATCGTCAACTCATTGACATCAACATTGGAGGCAATACAATTTGCCGAGCAGAAGATCGAGATTTAAAGCAAACTCGACACTCAGACACCGGTGAGTATCCGTTTGCCCGATGGTAAGTGAGCACCCAAACCCCTGGAATCTTGGGCGCCACCACCTTGGAAATTCTGATTGCAGCGTGGATCCGGATCAGGGCTTGTGGCTATGTTCAGTCACCATGGTGTTTTCCGGCTCTTAAGGTGCACGGTACAGCTTCTGGCTCTTGTGCCTTCCGGAATGCTGCATCGAAGGTTTTGGAGCGCCACAAGGGGGGACGTCACTCCTCTCCGATGGCGACGAGAGGAGAAGAAAGCAACATGGACTCTGCGTCGGTCGGCTGCCGGCTGCCGGCTGCCAATCATCTATCGAGACCAAGGCCCCAAAAGGACGGCACCCCTTACGCAATCCTCTTGCCTACTCGTGCAGGGTCAATTGTCGATTTCCCACCCTTGCTCCCACATCTCCGCCCTCACGGAATCGGGTGGCAGCGTCCCAGCAGTTAGGTTCCCGGATCCGCAGCTTGGCCAATCACTCCCACCACATTCATCCACGGTCTCGGCCCGGGAGTGGATGGGAACGCGCTCACAACGCACCTATGAGAAAGCAGGGAAGCGTGCTTTGGCGGGTTGTCCCAAAGCAGCCGACGTGCATCATTGCCTGCTCCGCCTTTGGGTTGGCAGTCTAATCTGTCTGGGGACGCCATGCCTGACCATCGTTGCCATGCGTACGCGGCGACGTGATTGAGGCCAAAAGAAAACATGGCCGACTGGCAAAGGCAATGGCCCATCATGGTAGGTATCATCAGGGGGTCCGCGAATGACCCTTTCCCCAGCCAGAAGACCATGGAGCATTGGGAAGAGCCAGACAGCGCCCTGTCCAAGGGTAGCTCCCCGTGGCCGTTACAGGCTCTATCCGAGAATAGTTCGTCTTCCCAGACTTGCCAACCTGCCATCGTTGTAGCACAGTCCCGGCTTTCTTGTCTCAGGGCGGTGTTGTGTGACAGGTCACGGCGAGTCTTCGCCGCTCTGCAATTGAGCCTCGTCATGGATGGTGCTGCAGTCCTGTGTTTGCGCTTTCAGGCTGGGTTTTGTGGCCTGCTCTGACTGATCTGCAGCTTTCATGTACGCCATGTGGCTCTGGCTGCAGGTGGAACTTCAATGGGCAATGGAAAGCGAGCGTTTCGCCTGACAGGTCGTCTTTTGACTTGCTTTTTCGGTGCGGCAAGGGCTCATGCTTTCGCATTAGCCCCGGACCGAAGTAGCTAATTGGCGAATTCGCTGTACTACACCGAAATCAATACAACCAGCATATCAAAACCTGCGTACCCTTAAACGTACGGCAGTGTTCTTTGCACAAGTTGCGAGTGATCACGATGCCATCTAGGGAGAATTTCCGATGAATCCCGGACCTAGCAAGCTTCATTCACGGGCGGCGAGCACCTGCCAACGAGGAGGAGGGGGCAGCTTCCCGACAGGCGACCTCCACTTGGCCACAAGCTAACATGGAGTGGAAGGCGGGTTTCTGCGCGGAAATATGTCAGTCTTCGTTGACCACGTCGCAACTACGGTTCGAGCACGACAGCCCTATACGGCCATCATGATCTAGACGCCATCCAGGTCCTTATCTCTGGCATCTATTTGCTCCATCCTGTCAACTAGCAATGGCTATTTCACAGTCTATAGATTCACTTTGCTAGACCGCACCAACTACCAGAACCTGTTTATGGCTCTAGCTCCGCACCATACCCACCCGATGCTGCAGCATTCACAGTTACAGATTCGTTTGATAGCCGAACTGATCTTGGAGGCGCTCATTCACACGACCCTTTGCCTATTCCAAAGCCTTTCTGCATACAAACGTTTCGTCTGGCTGCGACGACACAATTGCTGCTATTCCGTGTCTCTCCGGACCCAAATCACACACTACCTCGTAGACCAACAGCAATGTCGAGCGTGGCCCGTCCCATACAATGTTGTCGTCCGTTTTGCTAATCGATCCAATGGGTCCCACTCTACACCATCGTCAAGCGGGACTCTTATTGTACACTGGACTGACATTGGTCTCCTCCTAGCGTTGGCCGATATCCTTTCCATTAGGTTATTGACAGTATTTCGCCAGAAAAATCAATCGCAGAGAACTTCCACAAGCTTGGACGAGACTGCACTTGGCAAGGTTGAGGAGGATGCAGCATGCTCGGAAAGGCAATGCTTCTCCTACAAGGCTTGATCATGATCGTAGGATATTCGATGCACAACACGTTGCAGCTACACCAATCAAATCAAGTCCTCACGGGCGCCAGTCATCAGAAACTTCTCGTACTCCTAATCTAGATAATGATCTTGAACGTGGAGGGCTCAAGAGCTTTTTGCGAGGTCTTCTGCACGATGTTTGCGGAGCCTCTCGACACGATCGGTCTCGGTCATCCACTGTGACAAATATGCTTCTATCGGACGTCGAAAAAGGAAAGTTAGACACATGCGAGGGTAGCTTTCGAGCTCAACATGGAGACGACTATTTTATAAGCAACGAAATGAAAAGAAATGTAACGCGGGTCTCGACGTCTAGCAGTCTATTATTGGCGAACACCCCCCCCGGTCTCTTCAGAAAGCCCCTGCAATTGAGTTCAGGAATCGTATGAGTCTCACTATGGACGCGGAACATTCCGCTCGTTTCTTTACGCCTATCTTCAACGCGTTGCTTCGGAAGTCGAGATTAATCGGCTCCGCCGCATTTGTCCATCCGCCCCAAACTTCGGACTCTATCGTCGGTGAATGCATGCCTTCAGTAGCACCACGCCACATAGCGCAAGAACATACTTTGTCTGAGACATGCACAGCGACTCACGGAAGTAGAAATGGTCTCTCTACTCACTTTGCCTTTGACAGCATTTCCATCTACAAGAAAAAATATCCCGTCTTTGCGAGAACACAACCGCAATGGGGAAGCTAGCCTTTGTAACACAGTCGCTGCGACATACTCCGGAGCGGTACTCGGGTTTGACCTTGACCTTCAACAAGAGTATCCTCCCGTAGCGCGTCGCTCATCGACTCCTGGGTGGTTTGCTCCACGCTAACTGAGCGGGTCCAGAACGAGACAGAAGAAAATATGCGACCAAGCTGCCTCATTCCATCACCTCTTCCGCACTACCGGTGCTCCTCTCCTTCGCTACAGCATCTGGAATCGTGCGCCCAAACCATGCTACGCCATAAATTTCCTTCTTCTCACCATCCGGAAACCTGATATAGGCAGAGAGCGGCTAATTGCTGGCTTCGAAATCTTAATATTACCAAAGCTCCCCAACGACCAACTATCAGAACATCCTCAACAGACCAATCTGCGAAACCCTTGTCAGACCATCTTTAGTCACCCTCAGCCTCAGCACACCGCCTACGCCCGCCCCCCACTCCCATCACATCTGCGACATCATCACAGCTACGAGCATCCCACTCACTTGCACACAGTCCCACAGGTGCGCAAGGGCATTGAGATCAGCATTCCTACGAGCACAAACGTGAAAGGTTGGGGGGGCGTTACCGGGAAGCAGAGTCTGCGGCCGCGGAGCGGAGTCTCCCCTAAATAGCACAAACGATCCAATCACCTCCCTTTCTACTTCTTCCTAACCCACACATCGAAACTAAGTTTCGATAAAGCGGCATCATGTGCGCGGCGCCCATCTCTCCAGTTCCAGAACGGGATTGCCATGGGAAGAGCAAGAGCAAAAGCCGCAGCCGCAACCACAGCCGCAGATGCGGATGATAAGGTTAGAAAGCTTCATCTTATGCATTCTAGGACCCTCGGCCAGCGAGCTAGATACGCACTGAAGGCCTGCTTTTGCCAACTTTGAGGCAGCAACGACAATAGCGATAGCAATAGGTCTCCCAATGCGGGTCCCTGTAAAAGAACATACAGCCTACATAGATTACGCGATGCCAATAAGCAGAATATTCGAGTCGTGGACGACGTAGGCAAGAATAGTCGACGGCGTGACAGCGAGACTAGGATGCAAGGCTGCTGTCGGCCTAGCGTGGTCGTCTGCGGATTCCTCATGGGGAGTCAGGAGGCGCTTTTTCAAGGCTGGCGCTACCGATTGGATGGGAAGTGTTTGGTCTGGTTTGCGATGCATGGGAATGTTGGATTTGCATATCTTTTGAATTGGGAATGGTTGAATCCGGGAGTGGCATCGATACCGATAACGAGGCTACACTTTCATATGTATTGTATTGTGTACAATTGCCGTGAATGCATCGGATCGGTCGAAGTTCACGAGTTGACCTTCGTCCATCCTCCATCCATGGGTGCTTTTTGTGCAAAGCTTCCTTTTCCCGATCCAGTTGAAATTCCACCCTTCTGTTGCTACTTCCCCTATTTTACTTCGTTCACCTTTGTACATGTTAGTGTGGACCTTGGCTTTTTCCTGATCAAGACAACAATGACAATGCGGATGTAGCCTACTTCGCAATCTTTTGACTTGTGGCCGACTCATCGTGCATGTAGGGCTGGGTACTAATGACTTTCAATGAGTGCTTACCGATACCCTCCACACAGAGTCTTGTTCAAAACCCCCCCAGACACAAACGCCGCGGAAGAGCGGAGGAGTGTCCAGGCTTGGAGATATCCAGCTACTAGGGGGTCGAGATGAGAAGGTACGCTTTGCTGGTAGGTAGGTCGAGTGTCAGCTTCACAAGAATAAGTAGAGAGGCAATACACAGCTAGACAACCAAGACCAAGTAAGTGGCCGTTGAGACTGGGTTCTCGCTTCTTACCCAACGAAGGTTTGAGATGCGCCCGTTGCGATTATCACCACCATACATGCACCCGCCGTTCTGGAAACTCTCCGCGCCTCGTCCTATGCCCCGCCCCAGACATCCCTCCACAACTGCCGAAACCCATATCTCTTCCCCTCGATCTCGTCCCTGACCCTCACTTTCCCGCCCACAAGCCCCTCCAAAACGCCCTTCCCTCCACCACCAGTCCCCACGACCTCCCCGACCCTTGCCTTGGGGCCTAGCGCACGCTCACGTATCTCACCGGCTAACAAGGGCGCCACGTCCGCATAGCACGCGCGCAGTTCGCGCGGGAGGGAGAAGTAGGGTTTCTTGGCGAGATCCGGCGCTTGCAGGTTGTATGAGCGCGTTATGGAGTTTAGCGAGTCGATGGTGAGGGTGTGGTAGGCGTGTTCGGTCGCCTCCCACGAGGGGTCCCGGTAGGGATACGGTGCGGGCGGGGCAGTGGAGGTGGAGGGAGGGGGTGTGGAGACCGGTAGGGTTAGAATTTGGGGAGCGGTTTTGGAGTTGTCAATCGCCGTTGTTGTTGCAGTGGAAGATTGCGTATCCGAAGAGATTGTTGTCCTTTCCGAGGTGATCTCTTCCATGAGGGGGGCGGACGGCGGAGATTCCGAAGGGACCTTCAGTTCGCCTGAGAGAGAGATCTGCGATATATGGCCTGATTCGTCTACTGCGTTGAGGGTTTCCTCCTTCTTCTTCTCGGGGTTGGCAATCCGCTCTGCTTTTGCATACGCCTCTGCTCTGCTCATCTGGTCTTGCAGCGACCCGCCGGCACTGGCTATCATGCGCGCGGCATGCCTCTTCCAGTCGAGCCTCAATCGCGTCCGGAACTTGGTCGCAGCACTCACGAGCTCCTGCTGCTTTTCGATCCACGGCGGCACAATGTCCTGTTTCTGGATCATCTTGTTGAGGAAGTACTCTGTTGTGTCGAGGAATGGGTTGCTGGCGTTGTAATCGCGCTCCATTTTCTTTCCTCGGGAAGGCAGATTCTTGAATTGGCCGCGCGCAATGGCGTCCTCGATGCGTTCGTTGGCCAGGCTGGCTAGCCCTTGGATGGTGCCTGGTACTACAGCGCGGGCGTGCGGCGAGAACCGGTCTTTGAGCTCCTGGAAGCGTTTCTGCTTCTCTTGCTCGTCGATGCTCGAATCCTTCAGGCTGCTGTACAAACCGCTCCGATCGCGTGCATCCGCCAGCCGTGTCCCCGTCCCTTTGCTACTCCTCCGCCCTGTATCTACGCTCCTTGGCAGCGGTGCACTGGGTCCTAGGATCCGCCTCCCCCTTCCACCTTCCCGTAACGGCTTGTGCGCATCCGTTAGCATGCGCAGACTTGCATCGTGTAGCGACTCTTCTCCCGTCCAAGGATCTGCCGCCGCGATATTCCGCGTCTCACGCCCTGCTTTCCCGGATATCTCGACCTCAGCGAAGGCATTGCGGTGTTCAGAGCGGAAATTCGCAGATGCAATGCGCTCCTCTAGTTTTCGTTTGAGCTCTTCGCTGAAGCCGGCGGTGGAGACGGTTGCGGAGGCGCTGCGGGGGGACGACACCAGGGCCTCTTCGCTCATGGAGCGCAGGCGGCGTGTCATTGCTCCTTCGTCTTTCTCCCCCTCTCGCTCGACCTTCTTGTCTCCATCTTCCCCTCTAGGTTTTCCTTCTCCATCGTCTTGCTGTGGTCGTGCCGCTGCGTCTGCGAACCGTCGAACGGGGAATCGTGGGCGGGGGAGCGCATATGGCGCACTGTGCCAGGTTGCGCTTAGGCAGCGGGCGCAGATATACGGTGTCAGAGGCGTAGATGCTGGCATGTAGGTATGGCTGGTAACTCCGCGAGCAGTAGCAAGAGCAAGAGCAATTGGGATGGTTGGAAGTGTGTATGCGCAGGGTTGCGATGTGGAAAGAAAATATCCTCGACGTCATATGTTGGGGAGGAGAAATGAGCTGGGGTGAAGTGGACTTGGCAGCGGAATGAACCCGCGCTACACTTGATCACACTTCTTGTAGCAACGTCTCTTCTATAGTGTAGGTGTAAAAATGGGGCCGCTAAAGGCTACCGCATCGTGATATGAACTGTAGACACTTGCCATCCTATGGATGGAGAGGGTCCGCATTCCACTACTATCTGTTTTCTTTGTAACCTATTTTCAATACAGCCGAGCGCCCCATCCACAGCCACGAACCAAAACGCCTCAGCATGCGCTACGCCTAACCTGTCTTGGTGAGCCTCCAGACACGCTCTTGAGGTTCAGCCTTGCATCTCCCGAATCTCAACCCATCGTCGAGTCTTGAGCACGGCGATACTGCTTGTTCCTTATGTGAAAATGCAATGGAGGCCCTTGCCATTGTCGGCCTTGTCAGCAACATCGTCCAGTTTGTCGACTTCAGCGGCAAGCTCATTGCAAAATCGACGGAACTCTACCGGTCCAGCGAAGGCGCCCTTGCGGAAAACATTGACGCTGAGACGGCAACAAGTCATCTAGTGCTGCTCAACAACAAAATCAAAGACGCCGCTACGACTACGAGCGATGATGCGCTCAAGAGACTCTGCGAATCGTGCAAGTCCACTGCCGAGGAGCTGCTTGCGGCGTTGAACAAAGTCAAAACCAACGGCAAACATGACAGATGGGAGAGTAGTAGAAAAGCTTTGCGGAGCGTGTGGAGCAGTGAGAAGATCCGCGAGCTAGAGGGACGACTGGCAAGGTTTAGGGAAGAGCTAAACTTGCACGTTATTGTAGACCTTAGGTGTGTAGGCATATTGCCTGCCAATAGCTCTGCTAATCACACGTGCAGTACAGGGAGCAAGTCTCAAGACTTGAGCTAGATCATTCAAATCGCCTCAAAGACCTTGATGTAGCAACCCGAGGAGTTCTTGATGCTATTGTTAAGCAGCAGGATGTTTTTAACGTGTTGCATGACACACAGAATACCCTAATAGGAAATTTGCACAGCGAGACGGTACTGAGGGTTAAAGACGAACATGTAACTACTCGTCGCGAGATAATCAAAGAGACAGCATTTAATATCCAGGCCGAGCATGCAATCACTCGTAAGATGATTCAAGATATTCGGGTGAGAGTGCTTTTCAGTCTTTTGTAGCTCCTATTGACTTTTCCAGCAACGCGAGCAGGAGCCGTGCCTACCTGTCCCACATAAGCCCTGCTGGTCTGTCCCACTTCCAAGAAATCGCTACTTTGTCGGCCGACGCTCTGAACTCCGCGAGCTAGAGACTACCCTTTTTAAGGAGGAGTATTGCTCAAAAGTTGCAGTTATTGGCCTTGGAGGTGTTGGAAAGACCCAGGTCGCCCTTGAGCTGGCCTACAGGACCAGAGATAAGCGTCCAGAATGCTCAGTCTTTTGGGTATCTGCAACCAACACGGAGACTGTTCAACAAGCATACCTCGAGATTGCCCAGAAGCTACGTATACATGGGCTAGAGGATAAGAAAGAAGATGTCAAGGAGCTTGTGCAACACTACCTAAGCCAGGAAAGCGCAGGCCAGTGGCTGCTAGTATTGGATAACGCTGATGACTTGGACATGTGGTTCAAGAAGACTGATAGCAATTCCAAATCAATTCGTCTTATTGACTCGCTGCCGAGAAGCGACAAAGGATCAATAGTCTTCACAACACGGAGTCGGAAGGCCGCATCGAAGTTCGTGCACAGCAATGTAGTTTATGTTGCAGAGATGGACGAGGAGGCTGCGACTGCCGTGCTGAGGAACGCACTGATGAACAAGGATGTGTTAGGCGACACCCCCACCATGGTGCAACTGCTAAGGTTGCTGACCTTTCTCCCTCTTGCTATCGTGCAGGCAGCTTCATATATCAACGAAAATGACTTATCGCTCGCAGAATACGTATCCCTCTTCGATGACTGCGAGGAGAATATTATTGAAGTTCTAAGCGAAGACTTTGAAGACGAAGGGAGATATTGCGATTTGAAGAATCCTATCGCAACTACATGGCTTATTTCGTTTGAGCAAATTCGAGCTCGCGACCCTCTTGCTGCGGACTACTTGTCCTTCATGGCATGCATTGATCCAAAAGCGGTCCCATTATCACTTCTACCACCAGCACCGACAAAGAAAAAGGAATTAGATGCGATTGGAACCTTGAGTGCCTACTCGTTCATTACAAAGCGACCAACCAACCAATCTTTCGACCTCCATAGATTGGTGCATCTTGCTACTCGGAACTGGTTGAGAGAACAGAAGCTGCTATCGGAGTGGACGGCAAAAGCTATCACACGGATAGCAGAAGTTTTCCCAAACGACAGTCATAAGAACAGGGCGATATGGAGGAGCTACCTACCACATGCACACTATATCCAAGCGTCCAACGTCTTCCAAAATAGCATTGAAGAGAATATATCTTGGATTGAGCTATTGGGGATGTGTCTGCTTAGCGATGGACGGTGGAAGGAGGCAGAAGTGGTAATTATGCAAGTGATGAGAACGAG
Organism: Beverwykella pulmonaria; assembly: GCA_001599595.1. Lineage (NCBI taxonomy): Eukaryota > Fungi > Ascomycota > Dothideomycetes > Pleosporales > Melanommataceae > Beverwykella > Beverwykella pulmonaria. The sequence continues at coordinate 4,473,344 of BCHH01000003.1, forward strand.
GAAGAGGGTGTTTGGGGAGGAGCACCCTTCCACGTTGACTAGCATGGCAAATTTAGCGTCGACGTTTTTGAATCAAGGGCGGTGGAAGGAGGCTGAAGAGCTAGAGGTGCAAGTGATAGAGACAAAAAAGAGGGTGCTTGGGGAGGACCATCCTTCCACGCTGGCTAGCATGGCAAATCTAGCGTCGACGTTTTCGAATCAAGGGCGGTGGAAGGAGGCCGAAGAGCTAGGGGTGCAAGTGATGGAGACAAGCTCGAGGGCGCTTGGGGAGGATCATCCTTCCACGCTGACCATCATGGCAAATCTAGCGTTGACGTTTTTGAATCAAGGGCGGTGGAAGGAGGC
>BCHH01000003.1:4474629-4561918 GCA_001599595.1 Beverwykella pulmonaria
ACTAGCATGGCAAATCTAGCGTCGACGTTTAGGAATCAAGGGCAGTGGAAGGAGGCCGAAGAGCTGGAGGTTTAAGTGATGGAGACAAGAAAGAGGGTGCTTAGGGGGGAGCACAGCGCTGATAATAGTCCGTAATACGGCCCGTAGAATACGGTGCGTAAATGGTTTTACTCCGTAGGTAGCGTAGTGATGAGGCAACCGTAAAAGGGACCGTAGCGTACTGAATTTGAAGCTATATTACGGCTATACGGTTCCTGATTAGGAAGGATGCATATTGGCTGAAGAGAGACACCGTGCCGAGCTACCTCGAAGACCTGACTGTTTATATAACAAAAAAGGAGGCGGAGGAGGTGTCGACCGACGACGTGGCCGGCGTGCGGGGACCTCGACGACACGCTCCCAAAACCCTCAACCCAGACCTCCTTCTTAATTAGGAAATTTGTATATATTACCGGCCGTAGAAGTTTCACATCAACCTCTACGGCGTACCATCCATTCCGTATAAGTGCTCTGAGCGTAGCGTCCGTATAGTAATTGCTTACAACCGTACCGTAACAGTAGCAAGCATCACCGAGCTGTATTACCGACTGTTGTCAGCGCTGGGGGAGCATCCATCCACGCTAACTAGCATGTCAAATCTAGCGTTGACGTTTGGGAATCAAGGGCGGTGGAATGAGGCTGAAGAGCTAGATGTGCAAGCGATGGAGACTAGAAAGAGGGTTCTTGGGGAGGAGCATCTAGACACGCTGACCAGCATGGCTAACCTCTCATTCACATTGATGTCTCAGAGCTCTATTGACGAGGCCGTCTTACTCATGGACACATGTGTTCAGTTACAGAAACGAATCCTTGGTCCTCAGCATCCTGATATAGAGTCATCGCTTGAAGCACTAAATGAGTGGCAGATGGAGAATTGAGCGATATGTTCAGAGCTGTGATATATTGAAGAAAACGACGATAGCGCAAACGCAGAATGACTGAGCCTAACAGTATTGAAAACGATTTGGCACTAAGTATTGCCACTACTAACACACTCTTGCCATACCCTTGTCTGAGAGTCTCTATATTTAAGTGTAGGTGAAGTATTCGCGTCATGTGCACTTGTAATGCTAGAGTGAGGCAAACGGTATACGCTAAGACTTTTCTAGATTAGAGCTTGGAGGAGGTACAGGAACTAAAACAGCGCCTAATTAGTGTTAGCCATGCACGTCCATGAGTGGCCTGCAATATAGCCCTTTGCTATCCTCCTACACGATGGGAGATGTATGCCTTAACGTCACCTTCAGGGCTGCCAACCATACGTACTACGTTACGGCTCGCCCTTTTTGTGCTTGTTACTTCTCAGATTGTTAGTACGTTCGTACGTCAAGGGTTAATTGAGAGGCAAGTACGTAGCGTAAAAGTAACGTTTGAGATTGCTGCTACGTTTGTACGTTACGCCTCAAAGTGAGAAGTTACGTTTGGAATTGAGGGCGTAGGAGGCTCACTGAGAGGCTGTTTTTGACGGTTGACGTGCGCTGCTAGAGTAGTCAACTCGCTCTGGACTTGTAAGCTGGAGTGCGGAGGAAAGAGTATGGTGATGTGTATTGTATGTCTGTGTGTGTGTATCTATATATGTGCGTGTGATGTGTGTGTAGTATGTGTGTGATATGTGTGTGATGTGTGTATGAGATATGTACATGACGGACTGATTAGTCAGTGGCATATCCACGTGACAGAGTGTCCTGCTTACAGGACTACTCCCCTGCGCAGCCAGTTCTTCTGAAGCTGCAGCGCCTTAATCGTGGTCCCATATAGGCAATTCCTATCAAAAGTAACAGTTCTTCTGCCTCCACTAAAAGCCCTCTCGCACTCGCAGCTAGTGCTCAGAATTGACAGGTAATCAAGGGCAACTTTAAAAAGTGTAGGATAAGTGTGTTAGCCAACCTGTAACTACTAGACTAACAGATCTCAGAGCATAACGCTGTTACGAGTAGCCTTTGCCTTCTAGAGATCCTCCTTGTAGCTATCATAATACTTCTAAAGTTCTGTTGTAAGGCAAGCTTTCTTGTGAGAAGAGCGATTACTAGTTACTAAGCTTGCGTCAACTTCAAGAGCCTCCTTGTAGCGCTTGTTGTAATATTCACCACCTGGTGTTTTGCGACGCGTTAGTGACTCAGGCTCTTGATTAAGCTTGCCTTCAACTTCCAAAGCATCCAACTCAACGTAGCGCTGGAAGACCTTCCGCATAGAAGCCTCTGCTTTCTTATGCCTGCTTTTCGTATGCCAAATTGATATCGTATCGAACCCCGCTTTTGGCGCCATTCCTGACTATGGATCACTTCTGATTAGCTGGTTACCCGGTTACTAATCATATCGAGGTCTGGGAAAGCCTTAATATCCCCGCACTGAATCTGTGGGGTTCGACGAGGGTTGCGAGCTTCTGATGATCAATGGTCAGATTTGAGTCATGAATAAAACGGCAACTCGTGTCATCCGTTGCTCGAAATGTAATTGGACTATTTCCGTACGCTTTTATAACGCTTGTTTGTCGCGTCTTTTTTAGAACAAAGGGTCTCAACTGCGTATAAGTTTTGGAGGGAGGAAAGGAAGTTGAAAAACGCCTAATGTCTTCTGGATTAGCGGGCAACAGGTACGAAAAAGGTGAGGAGCCAACATTCTCTTGCACATCAGGAAAATCACATCCCACATATTTGCAACTGCCTTCAAGGCGTGACGAAACTCATTCAGCCCGTCACCTACATGATTTCTTCGCGATAACCTTTGCATCCGAGGGTCTAGCCATCGTGGGAGGGGGCAGAAAAGCCCAGCCCATAGATGGCAATGTAGGTATGCAAGACGGGACGGAAGAAACTCTTGAGCTTGAAGGTGAGCTGGAACCACCCAGCCGGTAATTCGGAGTGCTGAGTGGCGCCCTGGATCCCTAGCTTTCAGCGTGGCTGGTGAACATAATGATTTGTATTCATTGCTGGGGATTGGCGGTTCATAGCAGCAACTGGTCTTCCAAAATATTTCGTCCTCTTAAGGCGCTTTCCATATGCAATCAATATACCAAAGCTAAATTTATTAATCCCGCACAAAAGAAAGAATCCGAGCGCCTCATTAGTCTCAGTGGAAGGCAAATTCCCTTTGCGGACTAGTCCAATAACCGAACAACTGGTCCATGAATAATGCCATCAGTCAAGTCCCAGTCTGCCCTTATTTTCTTATTCATTGCCGCATTTCAGAGGGCATGCTCTGCGATCTTTTGCTATTTTTCCATCAGTCAGTACCTCCCGTGGCAGTTTGACCTGAACCAAGTCTGGAGCATTCATGCTTTGGATTCGCAACCACAGCTCTCATATGTTTCTGATTTGAAGAGGGCCAAGCCTACCGTTTGCTTGGGTGCACTGTTTGAACTTCACCGTCCCGCTCGGCTGATAATGTGGGGCCTGGATCACCACATGGCTGTCGATGGCCCGTGGGGCTTGCATGACATGTTCAAGAAATGCGCCAAACACACCAAAGCAGGTGGGCCGGCTCCCCTCAACTATGGAACACTGCAAGTGCGCTTAGCTCCGCAGCCTTGATTAAGAAGGCAAATTTTAGCTAGCGCCAGTTGAATCTTGGGAGAGAAGCGGGAGCGAAATTTGACACAAACCAGGTCTTCATGCAACTCAAATTCGAACATGCAACAAATCAAAGCCAGATGCAGCCAAAGAACGGAAATGCTCGGGTATGGAAGCCGATTGAGTGTCCACCGTTCGCTGCACGCAGGGTCCAGCTCGCTAAAAGCCAGGCCGTCTCTAAATTCAGATTGAAAACATAGAGAATGGCTAAACGCTTATCCCCCAATACGTTATTGGTAGTTCCGCTTGATAGAGCGATATAATACTGTGAAACATCAACTAGCTTCTCTTACAACAATATATCGAGATACTATATGATGCGTATATGCTTGCTACGACACAAAACGGCGACGTCACTAGCGCAACCATCACTGTAAACATGTTGTGACTGTTCCCATTTTCATTTGCGTCCCGATTTCGAGTCATCAACGCGTGTTAACTTGGCGAAATGGAGAAGCATGAGTGTAGTTAGGCAAGGAGTGAATATGGTCTTAATCGTGCGAGTGCGCTGATTGAGTAGTGAAGGAACCTGTTTGAATTTGTTAATAGATTTTATTTACATGACAATGATCGGTGCGTATCCCCGCCATCGATGATGCATTCGTACCCATGGAGTACGTCTTTTCTCATACTAAGCCAAGCACCCCTCCTGAGCTCCCCCAGAAGGCCAATACCATGTAAAAGGGAGTCATCTTCCATGTCCACGCTGCCGTTAGACAGCTAGGTGAGTCATATGGGGGGAGGGTGGGTGCCAGAGCGGACTGTCTGCTTGCGCCAGCATTACTGATTGGCGTCCAGGAAAAGCCTCACCAGCCTGTGTGGATGTGGTCCGCAAGAATGGTTACACAATCAACTTTGAGCGCAGAGCTAAGCTGCACCCGCGGTTGATAATGAATTTACAGGTGCTGGCAAGGCAGAGCTTCTGCTGTGTTACTACAGTGCAGATTTCACCTTCACCGCTTATCCAATTGTTTGATCCCCACCATTCCCAGTCGAATCTCTCGTTTTACCTAGCTGATGCCCATGAGGCAGACGTCTTTCCTAACACTGGCTTCAACCATCTTCAACCTCCCTAAACTGCTCTCCTTGTCACTTACTAAGAAGCATAATCTCAATTGCGCCTGAAAACTTACTCCCTACTCTATTTTGTTGGTCATTTTCCGACGGTTCTTAGTGACGAGAGCAGTCATGGCTTTGCTTGAGTCGCTTTTTAACCATTTGGTCTTGCCTCCCAAGCTGCCCGGGCAGCAGGATACAGACATTGAACTCATCCAAGATAACATTCTCACACGCCTCATCCACTCCTGCGATACCCTAGGCAAGCTCGCGGGTCATGAATTCGCAGATACCTTGGCTTCAACTAGACAATCTCTTCTCATTTGCCTTCGCCTTCACCAAGGGCGACTTGAAAAGCAATCGATGCTATATGAGTTCCAGCATCTCCGGCTAAATCACCTTCTCATCCTACATGTCGTCGAGCAGAATGCCGCTCTACTTGTTCGGCGCCAAGTGAGGTACGTGTCGCAAGCTAAGAAACTATCATTAACCTTCTGACCAAAGTAAATAAAATAGTGCTGGTGTTGAAACTGTCATATTCGAGGCGTTCGAGGCATCGCCTCTTTCTACGGACGTGCTCGTCGCCAAAAGTGCGCTTCAATGGGACTTTCCTGGCTGCGCCGCCGAGATACCGCTCGAAGAATTCCTCAACTCATCGTTTCAGGAAAGTCTGGCCGAATTTCTAGAGAAAGCGAGTATAGAATCTTTGACGCGCTTCGGTGCACGTGCCACTAAAGCGAGAGCCTCCGTTGTCGAGGCTCGAGATACCACCAACCCGGCTCTCGTCACACATATGCTCATGCCCATGCTTGAGGCTATCGGATCCACTGTTGATGTACCCCGACTGCGAAAGCGAGTGCGCGACGACGTCAATATACAAAAGGCAGAGTTGCCGTGGAGAAGATTGCCGTTCTGGCTTGTCCTCCGTGTCGCCACTCAGCGCCAACTCCACCTCGCCCTTGGAGACGAAGATGGAAGAGCCTGCTACAAGTTCCTTATTGCCACAGTTCTCGCTCAAGTCCTTGGTGATTGTGCTGGTCAGCTTGCTCCGGAGTTGACAATGATGCTCAAAGCGAAGTTATGCCGCCGTCTCGCAAAGTTGGAAATGGAGAAGGACATTACCCCTAACATCTACAAGCAGCTCTTCAACACAAGCGGCCCGCTCCTTAAAGAAATCATTGTAAAAGCTGCAGAACAGGTTGGATCCGCATGGGATAACTTCAAGAAATCGATCACACGGCCTATTCCTAAGCTCCCTTCTCGCGCCGATCAACAAGCTATCTATCTTTCACTTCCGAACAGCGGAACATACCTCCTCGACCTCCTAGCTTTGCCCCGTACACAAAAACGAGATAAAGTATCGTCGCGAGTTCCTCCCTTGGGTACCGGCACAATAGAACAAGTTAAAGATTTCACTGACCTATACTTCAACTTGGCCAAGTTGGAGAGTGAAATCGAGGCGCAACCTCAACCACCACCATCCCAGTCAGCAGCAAATTATCAATCCCATTGTGTTGAGAAAGCAAAGGCTATATCCCATTTGTTCACTACAATTGGAGGCGCTTATGAGTCTAATCCTGAGCAAATAAGCACTTTCATCCTGAACCTTTTTAGTCTCTGGGTTCGAATGGATGAATGCGCTGTTAAGGCCTGCCCTCTCCTCCTCGACTACCATCCAGCGTTCAGTCCGGAGCTTCTAGATGTCTTGCACCTCCCGAAATTGTCAGACATGCAGCGCCTCCAAGATATCCAAAAATATCTCCTCAGGAGATGCAGAGGGAGTGGGTCTCAGAGAACAATTTTTAGCGGCCCTGACAATAGCTGTTTTGCCGCAAAGTATCTTGAGCGGTCCACTGAGCTGGTCGACCTGCGACAACGGATTGAGAATGCTTCAAATAGGTCGCGCGACAATAAAATATCTGAGTGGGAGCGAGATTGCGCAGAGTACGAAAATCACAGCGAGAACATCTCCAAAGGTACTTGTGTTTGCTCGTTCGATCGTGACGGATCCCGGAATATCCGAGGATGTAAAACGTGCTGGCACTGGCGCTGCCGGAATCGAATGAAGATCACTGCCCACGAAGACTTTCTCCCTGAGGATTACGGCCACAAAGCTGCGGTGGTATTTGAGCTAAAAATTCCAAGCTACCTAATGGCGTATCGAGATGCTACCTGGAAAATTATCAGTTTAGGCCACCCAAGCAAGCCTAAAACCTCCTCGCCACCAGTCAAGCTACTGAAAGATTATTCCCCGCTCGCTTCCTACATGAGTGGGAATATAACCGGCCTGTCGCTTGCATCGGCAAAGAAATCTTTCCTCCAAACCCATTACGCGACATTGAAAATGAAGGTCAGCCGGTCCGATGTCCTCTTACCTCTAGGGTTGAGATTTTCCTATTACGACATGAAGTCTGGGACATGGGTGAAAGACCTTGATAAACCGTTGACATTTCAACACCTCTGCGGAATCCACGTTCCGAGCGGTGTGCAGGCGTCAGTCATGAAATCATTGGCACATCCTGCTCCCACTATAGACGGGCCATCATCCTACGAGATCGTGGCCAGCCAGACTAAATGCCCGCCAGATATGTCCGTCCATGAGTTCATGTCTTATCAAAGACTACTCTCGGGGACATCTCGACGGTGGCTGACCATGCTGGTAGAACTGGGTGCCTCAAACCTAAACTTCAGCACTGAGGATACCATGCATGTCTTCAGTCATCTCGCTGTGCAAGCGGGGCCAGCACAAAATGATTCCAACCTTTTTCGAGACGCTCACGTGGTCTTCAGAGACCAGTCCTTTTGTCGGCGCCTAACTGAACAGATCGACAATCGTCTTCGCAACATCGCTTCCAACTGGCGCGAGGCACATAGTATGGAGATGCTCATCACCCTAAGTCTTCGACTCTTCACCTTGGCTTCTGATAGTCAGCCTGCGGAGAGGCTGCTCAAGGCTGCGCGAGATATCACCTTGAAATGGATCACTCGTCTCCGGGACGAGGTGAGAAGTGCAACAGATGCTTCTACAGCAGAAACGGCTGCAAGATACGGATTTTGGGCAGCGTTACTTTGCCGAAGAACTTTCGCTACATTTTTTGACTCAGATTTCCTCATAAATGCAGATGACCTGTGCTCCTTTGTTCAGGCTTCGGTAGCTCTGCAAGAGAATCTAGTGGTGGATATTGAGAAGCTACCGCAGACCTTAAAAAACATGCTAGTTCGAGATGTTAAGATGGCTTACGGGATCCAATCACGCATCAGACAGTCCATTCAATCCAATCCTCATAGCTTAGGAGTTGCCATCAATAATACCTGGTCCGATTCTGACAACTCCATCGGGCGGACCTTCTCTCCTTGGCAGTTCATCCCATCCCCGCATGACAGATGGGTGGTTTCGATTATTACCATTATAGAAAACAAGGCTATGGTCTCTCAGGTAGTCCACTACAACTTCGTTGAAGGACACCTGCTAGTGAATGGGAAGCCTTTGGGCAGGTTGCCCCGAGACATTCGAGAATCAGAAGACGTCAAAGAACTTTTCGGAAACCAGCACCTTTTGACATATCCATCCTCACTGAGCGGTATGACTCACGTCATGGCAACTCGCATAGGCGACCATGAAATCCATTTTGGTATTCGCCGAGGAAGTGTGGTCATTCGAGCCTTCACTAGAAACGGTCTTCTGGAGTATGTCCCTTCTCACGTGTTCAGGGATAATGAGAATGTTGATTTGCCCCTGGGCCTCATTGATAATTGTACACACTGGCTTAATCTCGATTCAAAGTGTCTGGAGATTCGAAGGAAACCTGTTCTGTGGAAGACTAGGCCAAGTGATTGGATTGTGGAAGTTTTGAATCGCCGGGCGAAACGAAATGACAGGGTATTATTGGTTGATCCTCATTCAGACCTTTGCAAACGTGTGGCTGGGATCTTCCGCCACTTTGAGGATCCCAAACGGCTGACCGTCTTTCAGCCCATGAGTGCGGCCGGCAAACTTTCTGTTGAGCTACGGCATCTTGAACTCTCCTTCTTTGTGAACAGAAACGGCCTCCTTCAGTGCCGAGAGTTGCATGAAGAAGTCGATCCTAACCAAGATGCTGGAACGCTCTATGGTTTCGAGAGCAAAATCGTGCTCCGCGACGTTGCTAATATCGAACGACGAAGCGTAATCACTGCACTTGGGGAGGTGACCTACAAGCGCCGTGGCATGCATGTTACCGTCCAGGCATCGAGCAGCAACGAGTACGGCAGGTTTGTGATCGACAATGTTCTTAGACGATTGTCATGTCCGCCTGAGCCGCTATTATTATACTCCAAATCTAAATTTCATGCGTTGACCTCCTTTGTCTTACCAGACCCTCTTACTGGACGCACGGGCACAGAGGAAGCTCTACATACGCTTAGATCAGGCTATTGTCAACCTTGGACGCCACTAGGTAGCAGTCCGAATCTCATTCTGGAATCCATAAAGAAATTGAGCCCCGGTAGGGAGTATTATCCCAAGGATAAACGACGTTTGCAAACTGTCAGCTGGGACCAACATCTGACTATGTGTATTCAACACGACAGTTACGAGGTTCTCGTACAGGGTATATTGGAAAAGTCGGATCGTCTCAAAGTATTTGGCCTGTACAACAAGGAAGCGATGACTCTTAACACCCAGATCCCATCTCACCTTCGAACGCGTGGTGAGATTTGCCGCCATCTCTACGAGTGCAGTGCTTCCGATGAAGGCAGGCTGACGACACGCGCGGACACGGTTTACACACCTAGAGATCTACCAGCTGATTCACTTCAAGCGACTAACGTATATCAAATTACGAGGCTCATACGGAAGCAGCCGTTCAGTATATACATGAGGAGAGACCTGCCCGAAATTCTCCAGGGCTGGGAGTTAATCGGTGGATTCCATGACACGTCCGAAAGCATTTCGGGTAGTCTGAGCGACTTGATTGACAAGCGTATCGACGAAAATTGGGGTAGTCTCGTGAAATTTTGTCAACATGCTCAGGATCCATATATTTTGATGTTTCGACTGAGTCTCTTGTCAATAGGCGCAGAAGCTAACATGGACGTGATCAACTCTCTAGCAGCATTTGGTTGTCTCGGCGAGTTGAAAGCATTAAAGCCGCCATCTTGTCTATCATTTATCAAATTTAAACTCAACGCAGCTCCAACCACTCAGTTGCTCTCCAAAATGATCGCGGTTGACTTGCCCGTTTTCGAACCGACACCCAAACGCATCGGAATACGCCCGAACCCAGCGCGAGAGAAGCATCGGGAATCGTGTATGGCTGAAAGTAGACGCCTTGCAGAATTTCTTATAGAGCAGTGGCCAAATTCGGAGCCATCAGCAAAAGGGTTCAAGGCGACGGTGATTGATACCCAGCTGGCCATGGAAAATATTCTCCCCGAATGGCGTCGCCTGCATCAGAACATGCAACTTTCGGAGTACGTTGAACGGGCCCATAGGATCCTGTGCCTTCACAAAGGTGAAAAAGACACTTTAGTGCCGCAAGTTTTGGAGGAGCAACCTATATCTTTCCGTGTACCTGACCGTGGCTCTGTAATTCCTTCCATATCTGCAGACCTGCTCGTGAAACCCGGGCCTCTTCCTTGGGGTCACACAGCCAATGCTCACGAACTACTTCTGACACAAAATATACCGCAACGCGTACTCCCATTTAACGAACGAGATAATACTTCTCATACAACGATTCCATCTAAAGAGGTCACTGAGCTAGGGAAAACCTTGGATTCATTTGCCAGATCTCCAAACGTATTGAGGCAACAGTATGGGAACGACTTGAAAACAAGTCTTATTGCTCTAAAACACGTCGGCAACCAAACCAGGTCTCAAGAGATGCTAAAAAACGTCAATTTTACCAGAGGAGTCATCGAGAAAGTTTGGGTCACTCTAAATGATCAATTTGACCGCATTCAGAATGCTCTCTCTGCAGAGGATGATCGCTCCCAATGGCTCCAGCTTGGTAACTTATGGCCTTGCACCACTGCGGTGACGCTTCTGGAGCAGCTGCGCTCAAATTACGGTCATCGGTTTGGAAAAAACATGAGAGAAGCTCTTGTTTCGTACGGTATTCTAGTCACGACCTTGCAGCAGCTTTTTCGAATCAAACAAGCCCAGCTGAAAAATAAGCCAAGTAAAATTCTTGAGGAATTAGCGAATGCAGGCCATGAAAATTGGGACCCACTGGATTTTCCCGATTGGTTACTCATCGAGATTGACAGCGATATCCTCATTCGCCGCGAGCAGATCGATGTTGCTCATGCGATTATATCTCCAAGATCAGGATCAAACTCTGTCCTGCAACTGAACATGGGAAAGGGTAAGCTGACCCCTTGTTCTGCAAGAAGTACAGTTTCCTGAGCGGAGGATTCTCTGCTTTATGCAAAAATTTTATATTTTGCGTACTAACGAGATCTATAGGCAAAACTTCATGTATTGTACCCATGGCTGTGGCAATTCTAGCTACTGGGAAGCAACTGTCACGCTTGATTGTACCAAAGGCATTACTTTTACAAACAGCTCAGACACTACAGTCAAGACTAGGTGGGCTAGTTGGCCGAGAGATCAAGCATGTTCCATTCTCTCGCCGGACCATAACCACGCCGAACGTGCTTCAGCTGTACGCCGAGCTCCATCGCGAAATGCTTCGCGGTCGCGGTGTTATTCTGAATGCTCCTGAGCATGTCTTGTCGTACAAAATCAGCGGGCTGCAACATCTTGCTGACTCAAAGCGTAATGCAGCACAAGAGATGGTTCAGTTTCAATCATGGCTAACCGCAACGTGCCGCGACGTCCTTGATGAATCGGACTTTACCTTGGCGGTAAAGACCCAGCTGATTTACCCAAGCGGTTCCCAGGTATCTGTAGACGGACACCCACACCGCTGGGAGGTTGCACAGATGCTTCTATCTCTCGTCGAAGGCCATCTCCCGGACCTTCAACGTGACTTCCCGCGTAGCATCGAGGTCGTCAAACGGGCTCAGGGATTCCCTATGGTGCATTTCCTTCAAACAGACGTTGAGGACGACTTGTATCAGCGAATAGTGAATGATATCTGCAGTGGAAGGACCTCCTTCTTTCGTTTCACGGAATCGGCATCACTTTTCAACACTAGTGAAATCAAGAGTGTTCTATTGGACAAGGTTCTCAACCGCAAGCTCTTCAATCAGGTGACACAAATTGTTGCCGACAAGACTTCGGCATCTAAGAACCTCCTTCTCGTCCGTGGGCTACTTCTGAACAGAATTCTCCTACTCTGCCTGAAGAAGAGGTGGAATGTGCAATACGGTCTTCACCCGGACAGGTATCCTATTGCAGTCCCTTTCGAAGCGAAGGGCGTTCCCTCTGAGCAGGCAGAGTTTGGTCATCCTGACGTCGCTATCTTGTTCACTTGCCTGGCCTTCTACTACTCGGGTCTTAATTACTCCCAATTTTGCGAGGGTCTACGACATATTTTAAAGTCCCATGACCCCCCAACTGAGTATGACAGGTGGACCTGTGGTGCTGACACCCTACCGGAAGCCCTGCACCACTGGAATGCTATTAATATTGATGAACACGGACAAGTGCAAGAGCTCTGGCGTCATCTTCGATTTAGCAGATATGTGCTCGATCATTACATGAACAACTTCGTCTTCCCTGTTCACGCTAAACAATTCAGCATCAAGCTGCAGGCATCCGGCTGGGATCTTCCCTTGTTCTCGAATTCGCCACCAGGAGAGAACGAAGTGTCGTGTGCGAAGACAACAGGATTCAGCGGCACAAATGATAACAAAATGATGCTCCCGCTGACTATCAGACAAGATGACCTGCCAAGTCTACGTCAAACTAATGCTGAAGTGCTCACTTACCTGCATCAGGATCGAAATCGGAAATATATCATCGCAGCCAGGCAGGGGAAGCGCTTGACAGAGGAGGATTTACTGCGAAAGATTACGGCAATGGGAATCAAGATTCTCATTGACGCCGGTGCCTATATCCTCGAGATGAGCAACGAAAACCTGGTCAAAGCATGGTTGGATATAGACACGCCAGCCAAAGCGGCAGTCTATTTTGGTGCTGATAATCGAGCCTGGGTCCAGTATCGAGGAGGGAAGAGCAGAATTCCGCTGCTGGCAACGGCCTTTGCCGAAAACCTCGATGACTGTCTCGTATATCTTGACGAAGCACACACACGTGGCATAGACTTGAAGCTACCTCAAAACGCTTGTGGAGCGCTGACACTAGCCCTCGGCCAGACGAAGGATCATACGGTACAAGGTGAGGTTACCGGCCTAGATGATAAGCATTCCCAGGCTAATGGATCCAGCTGCTATGAGACTCAGACAACTCGGGAGCACCCAGTCGCTCGTTTTTTTCGCCCCTCCGGAAGTCCACCAGAGCATCTTAGACGTCTGCAAGAAGAGTCACAGAGACAATATTGACTCCTCCCACGTCGTCCACTGGCTTCTAGAACAGACCTGCCGAGCGAATGAACAGTTGCAGAATCTTTATATAGCGCAAGGAATAGATTTCTGTCACCGGACGAATGCGCAATGGGAGAATGGTAAATTCTTAACTAAAAAAACTCATACAAAAGCCTATCTCAAGGTTATTATGCGCTCTGAGCGGCAGACACTTGAACAGCTGTATGGAAGCATGGAAGACACCCAGCCTCGCCCCCTCGCCGACTTGTCATCACCGGAACTACAAGGCTTCATGGACAAGCTTAGAAATCAGCGAAGAGCAGCGACCGGCAACGGAAATATTATCCACAGCTCCGCGCTGGAGGAAGTAGAGCAAGAACGAGAAGTCGAGTTCCAAGTCGAGGAAGTCCGTCAGATGCAGAATCCGACACACTACACGCCTCTTGTATTCCCAGGCCTACACTCAGCAATCTCCAACTTTGCCAGAACTGGCGATCTCAATGGTGGATCTGGGTACGAGCATGTGTTCTCGGCATTAGCACGTACGGGCGTCGGCAAGAAATACAAAGCTAGCAGCACAGCTTCGCATCTATTTGTTTCTGCTGAATTCATGCGTACTATCGAGTTTGGATTTGACGGCTCGAACGACAACTTTATGGTAAGTCTATTTCCCACTACTTTCCATCCTCCCTAGCAGTGCTAATCGCATTTATTTTTACAGCGGCCTGTTGAATGGGTTTTGTGGAACCCTTCGGACGAGACGGCGCTCGTAGTGATTTCCGAAGAAGCTGAGCTCTTGATACCTGTTCTTCGCGCACAGGAATCCCCGAGGGTGCACCTGATTACGTACGCTGCTCCTGTTACAAAGAACATGCTCCATTTCAGCGGGCTTACTTACTACGTCCTCCCTCGGCTGCCCGATAGCTACGTGACTCCTGACTGGCTCTCTATTGAGCTTGGAATCTTCGCGGGCCGACTCTACATGAACTTCGCAGAGTGTACTCCTCTGACGAAGTACTTACAGCTTGGCGATAAGATCCCGCAAAGTCGCAACGGCCAGCAGGTCGGTCTATTTACTAAGAATCCAATCAGCTTTCTTCTAGAGTGGCTTGCTCTCCGTCGCAAAGGGCAGGACATCATGCACACCCCGATCGGTTACATCTGTCAGGGACGACTACTACACGAAAGCCATCCTTTCTTTGTGGCGCGGCGTGTGGATGCGGAGGATGTGACGTCTTCTAAAATAGAAAGAAGTGCCGGTGGGAACATTGATAGAGTCGATGAGGGATATATGGACTCCGGGGATGAGTGGGATGTGATGGAACATCTTGACTAGTTAGGAATTTGGTAGCTCCATTCGGTTAAGCCAAGAGCCGAAAGGCTATTCGCGTATCAAATACATGGAGACACATTTATCGACCCCACAATATGGGCTCTATTTATTCGTTTCCCAAGTGATACCACGAGTGCTGCCACAAGTGTAGACGAATACGGTGACAATCGCACTCACTCACTCGACAGGTATGAGAGCCGACTTTGCCAGCTGCAATTGAGATTAGGACAGAAAAACCAAAAAAGCTGAATAATAAAATCAAAGTAGTATGATAGATCGTGGCTCCGGGTAGTCTGAGAAAGAGAGCGGCAGTCTTTGCGGCAATCCTTTGAGTCTCCCCTCATCAAACATGTCCACTGCGACCACACCACTCTTTCAAACGTGTTCTCGCCCTCTGCGATGGGTTGAACGGTGAGTCCAGAGTAAATTCCAATCATCAAGACGGGGCAAGGATCGTAGTGCTCGAAGTCAAAGTACACCCTAGCAGCCCTGAAGCTTCCGTTGGCCAGTTGAATCTTGCATGTAGAATATGCCCGGGTCTTTGGTGTTTCCACGTCGACAAGAATGGTCATTGACCCTTTGATTTGCGCAAAGCCAGACGCCAATTCGCCAAGAGGGTTTCTTCCCTTCGGAACGACCCTGCACTGCTCTCGATGGGCGAAGATGTTTTCGAAAGGAGACACGCCGATGCTGTCATATAGCACTACCCCTTCAATGGAAGCGAATGACCATGAAGATGTTCTCCAGAAGTCTACTCTGTAGGGTCGCTTTGGTGCGAACACATATACATCCAACTCTAGATCCTGCAGGCGCCAGAGCAACCCCTGTAGGAACCAACTTCGCCAGATTCCTGCATAGCAGTCATCGCCGGTAAGTTTCTGAAGTGCAGCAACAATTCCGGACAAGGCGGGAAGCTTATCCGTCTGGTATGTCATGTTGCGTGAGGTATACTCTTGGACTACGCTAGACCATGGACGCCGTGAGTCATAGTCATGC
Organism: Beverwykella pulmonaria; assembly: GCA_001599595.1. Classification (NCBI taxonomy): domain Eukaryota; kingdom Fungi; phylum Ascomycota; class Dothideomycetes; order Pleosporales; family Melanommataceae; genus Beverwykella; species Beverwykella pulmonaria. Next base: position 4,490,056 of record BCHH01000003.1, read on the forward strand.
TCCCCTTTGACCAGAGCTTTTAGACCATCAGCAATTATTCCGACCGAGTACTCCTTATATAGATCGCCGTCATCAAGGACGATTCCCTCTTCCATTGCGAAATGCTCAGCACATTCCCAAAACATTTGATCTGTTGCGAAGTGTAATGTGCGCAATGCAAGGACTCTTTCTTGAAAACACCAAACCCGGTCCAGAAGAGGCTCGGCCTGAAGGTTTGATGAGCTTTCCCTCCCAAAGACCTGACTTCTTGGTTATGCGACTTACTCTTTGCATTCTCAGCGGTTGAGGGCTCACGGTTTCGAGTGATCCTGGGGAGGCAATTCCGTCATCATACTCGAAGTACAACTCGAAACTGCCCTCTTGGTCGACAATTTCTACTGGTCGACGACGCTTGACCTGGCGTGGCTGTAAGAATCCTTCTCCGCAGTGGCTAGCGCGCGTTGCAGCGATTGTCAGATAAGCATTCGAATAGACATCAGCCATACGAGCAGCCTCTTGCTCCCAATCGGGTTTACTGTCCTGCAAAATACAGAGACAATCAGCCCAAAGATACCGGAGCCCTAGATATCTGACTAAGAACATTGCGTCTTGCAAAGTGCTCGGTAAAGATGTAAACAGGATCCCGCCCTCTTTCTTGTGTGCTTGTGTGCCAGTAGATTGCCCGTAGTGGTCGTGTATGGCAGGCTCTTTCCCCAGCAGTAGCTCAAGGCTGCATACTGTCCCGTGCTGTATGAATGATTCTCGCTGAGCCTGCACGCTTTGTCTACGAAAAGTCTGCGCCAGTCGCCTTCACAATGAATCAAATCCTTGCGCTCAGGAAATGAACTACAAATCAGGCGCGGAGGCGACAATGCAAACGTAGTTTTTGGGTGGTAGGGATCATAGACATTTAGAATTGGCTACAACACATTATTTTTGTAACATTATAGCAATATTTATTGTGCGCATGAACATTCTAGTTGCTGAAAGTCGAAGTACCCCTCGTTTGTCTCGGCACATAATTAGTGTGTCTCGCTACGCAGTAAGGGACGTTAGATTACGCCAAGCAGTGGTATGTTTGTAATTTGCCGTGAGGACAAGGCTGGCGGTAGCTGGCGGTGGCTGGCGGTGCTAGAGCGCGGCAGGAGCGCCACGCATGCGTCATGTGAGTACTAAGGGGTAAAAAGCTCGACAAAAACCTCCACTTCTCTTATCCCTCGTCCTAGTTATTAGTCTACCGATAAAACTCTCCATATACTCTCTTTACCGTTCTATGTCCTAAGACCTACCCCTTACAGCTCACGCGATAACAGCTCTCTGGCTTCCCAACTACTAGAGGTCTCACAGACGGAGCAATATTGGCGGAGCTGACCGTAACTTCAAAGGAGCCGGACAAATACTGTGATTAAGTTGTCTTGTCTATGATTAGACGTTAGTCGAGCCATCATCATTATGAATAGCAGTGGCTTTGGTGACCAAGCCTACCCTGGTTGTGCGCTGTCGCATGGGAACAGCCAGGAGGATCTGAACCACTTCGAGATACGGCTGTTGAAACTTATGCCAGCTGCCGGCGAAGAGGTCATAATGCGATGCAAGCTCATTACCCAAAGTCTAAACCATGATCAATCATTGTTAGAGCACGAGTTCACTGCTCTATCTTACTGCTGGGGAACGGATCTCTCTTGCCACAGCATTGAGGTGGAAGGAACATCATACAAACCAACAGCGAACCTATACAACGCACTCATCAATATCGCGGCTTCAACTTCTGAAGAGACAGTATTATGGATCGATGCAATTTGCATAAACCAAAAGGACGCATCCGAGAAAGAGAAACAGATCTCCATTATGGCACAAATATATAGCCTTGCCAAAGAAACCATCATTTGGTTTGGAAGCGAAGATGATGCATGCTCTGAAGCATTCAAACTGCTGCCCCAAATCAGCTCTTTATCCCAGGTATGATATTGCACCGTCACATTATTTCCTTGTGTCATGCCCTCGTCTTATCAGACCCTGAAGACGCTTCGAGATTAGATCTTCACGAATTTTTTTACTATTCTGTCTTGCAGGTATAACTGAGTTGATGCTAACAGTATGAAGGTGATCCTGCAAAGTTCAATACCCTTCTTCAACATCGACCTGAACATGTCGGTGAAAGATCAGATTGGAACGAGCCTTGAGAGGTTCTTCGCGTTGGTGTATTTCGAAGAGAGCCACCGAGACTCCTTGAATAGTGGCCAAGAGGGACTCAGCATTCTACGTGGTATAGCCATGAGAACAGAGAATACGGCAAAGTACACCTGTGAGTTACTCTACCCAGCCAACTTCTCGAGCCGGTCGAAGATTTGACTAATCGCTCTGCTCAGCATATGGGAAACATCTGCTGTACACTAAACTAGCACATAGTGAGGAGCCGGCTATTGTTCGTAACGATTTGTCAGATGTTTTCGTTGAGGGTTCGAATAGAGAGACCCGATTGGAAACAGTCTTGGAAAGATACGGATTGCCTAAACGGAAGGAGAAGTCCTGGGAAATAATCCAATCCACACTAAAACAGCCCTGGTTTGAACGCATCTGGGTGGTCCAAGAAGTTGCCGTCAGTCGAAATCCTGTAGTAATGTATTGGCAGCACAAGATTTCCTGGGACAACTATATCACAGCTCTTCATTTCATCAATGGATTGCTGAACAAGCCAGCGGAGCATAAAGGAATCAGAGCATTCATCTTGGAAAAACAAAGAGATGAGTATCAATCTGGCGTCAGACCTGATCTTCTGGAAGCTGTTCGACGATATCGTAGATGGTTAGCTACTATGCCACAAGACAAGATATACGGGATTCAAGGAATATCGTCGGGCCGATGGGAGTCTTTTCATACGGATAACCCTGGTCAGCTTTACACGGACTTTGCCTTCTGGATGGCCTCCAAATCTTCATCACTGGATATTCTGCAAGATGTTTCTTGCAATCACAAGACAGATGAAACCCTTCCTTCATGGGTTCCAGATTGGTCAAATCGCGAGGGAATCTTAATCAATATTACATCGGGAACGGCAATCTTTCGCCCGGGCTCAATCAAGCAGGATTCGAAAGGAGATTCATGCAATGAGTTCGATGCAGCCTGCGGAACCAAATACTCGCCAACACGATCAAAAGATGGACGGCGTCTCATAGTGTCGGCTTGCTTTGTCAGTAAAGTCTCTGAAGTCGAGCCATCGAATACGGCAATCTGGAAAGAGTTCAAGAAACAGGAAACCAACGACTCCAAACCTAACGAGCGAGGGAGTGCTCAACTGCAGTCAATCGACACGGCCTTTCGTTGGTACGCCTTGGCTACGTCTACCAATTCGTCACTGGTACAGCTATTCAATTTCTTCTTTCAATTTCTAAGAAATCCAGAGGGATGTCTCTATTTCACTGGAGAGACCCAAGTCCAAGCACTGCTTTATACGTTGTACTCAGCATATCCGCCATATGATGCAGCCACCGATGACTATATGGAGCTCAAAGCTAGAGCGATGGACTTTCTTATGCCGATCGGCAGGTTGTTCAAAACCCCACTTCTTCTGGTCACGAAATCTCTCGCACCTGAGATTCCGAAGATTATAAAGTTTTCTGTTCTGTTTTCGGTAATCTCCAGCTTTTTGGCTACTCTCACAGGCCTTATGGTCATGTATATAGCTATGCACTGGACGGCTTTCTTTCTAGACATGCCCATCTTCCTGGCTCAGTTCCTAGCTTTCCGTCTATTTGGTGTGTTGCTAGGAGACACCTTTGTCGTTCAGTCGTGGCTGGTCTCTAAAGAGAAGAACTTGGCGGATTTCTTTGGGCTCGAAGGTTGGTTTAACATGCCGATCTATAGTCGAATCAACGGCACACAAAACTTTCACCATGAAGGACTTGCAAGAGCAAAAAATGGACTGCTTGCTCTTGTACCCTGTACCACGAAAGTAGGAGACGAGATTGTTATCTGTCAGGGAGGCAAGACCCCTTTTGTGATCAGGCAAATTGATCAGGGCTGGAAGCTGATTGGGAGATGCTATGTTCATGGAATCATGTATGGTGCCGCGTTCAGACTAGATATGTGCAAAGAAATAGAGTTAGTATAAGTCGATGAGGTATTCTCTAGGGAAATTTAGTTCGCGGCCATCTAAATTAGCTCCTACTACACATTAGATGCCCTCTCTGAAAGGATATCTAGTCGATTATGAAAGCTTGAGGGCAAGTTTAAAAAGGCCGATCTAGTGTTTGCTGAAATTTTATGCCTAGAAAGCTGCGGATGAAGCCAGCGTCGTATTCTTATCCTCCAAATGCCATCATGCATATAACACATGCCCTCTCAAGTATACCCTCCTACGCACCACGTAAATTCTGGCCCGAGAGCGGACCAAAGTCACGCGTTGACTTGTACACTGCCTACGCTGCAGCCTCACAGGTAAACTCGTCTTGCTCAATCCGTTGTGACCCGAACTGTGAACGCCTCGCTGAACATCACCCTTCCACATTCTATCATCCTTCAAGAACAACTTCAAGCGTGTAGGGAGGATTCCTGGAATGTGCATCGTGCTGCTCACATCTACACATCCAGGCTACCTGTTCATATCACTTCACAATTGAGACATACACCTTTGTCTTATCCCAGCACGCCTATCGTTATCACACTATTATAGAAATACCTCCCCTGTTCAGCCGCTGAAGCAACAGGGTAGCCTGCTCCTGATACCTAGGTTCTTGGAAGCTATAACCTGCACCGTCTAGGTTACGGGACCTAGCTGGGCGTGGCTTGCTAAGGACAAGTCGCTGTGCTTACAAACTACTGCGAAGAAGGCGAAGCCACTGTGATATGTCCAAACTATAGCGCGCCGAATTTGAGTCTAGCAATTATTTCGGAATCGACAATATCTGAAGCACTAAAACCGTTGGCTTAGTGGACTCTATTTTCAGACCCAAAACTTGCAATCCACGGAGACGTTCATGCCAGCACAACATGGTTTGGGAGGATATTGATCTTGTTAAACAGGTCCCAGCATTGTAGTACATGAACCTGTCCGCACGTAATGGGAGAACCGGAGACTGTTTGTGCTATGATCTTTGAATGTGTCTCTGAACGCCTGGCACATTTGCACTACGATGCATTGCTGTCTCAGTATAAGGTTTGTTGGTAAGTGGTCAGACGCGTGAGTGAACTTCGTCCCACGACCTAAAAAGTATTTGGGAAAGAGGAAGAGGGAGTAAAGGCCACTGCCAAAAGACGCGTCTTGAAAGTGAGGGAAATAAGTTGCTGGTATGCCTCGTGCTTTGAACTCGAGGCTGACTTCGCTACCAAGTGTTTCCCTCCATCTCGCTTAGATCAGTCCACCCTCTCCACCAATCAGGATCAGCTATGAGATCTCCCCACCGGATTAAAGATTATCCCCTGACGATCTGCCCCTCCAAATCGATGGATACGAGAATTAGTGGAGGCTGAGCTCACAAGCTGACCTTGGCAACGACAATCACACCACGATGGACTCCAGCTTAAGAGGCAGACTAGCCTCAGGCGAGCGGTGCCTCGCTCACTTCCCAGCGATGCTATCGTCGAAACTATGGCTGCACCCGTTGTTGAACCGTTTCATGCCTTGAAGGGAGAGAGAGAGGCTGTGGCGTCCCAGGTATGTACATCTGTACAAGTTATTCCGGCATCTGCGGTACCATCCATTTCGACATTGAATTGGCTACTGACACGCAAACAGTCCTGCTCCATCCCCTCCTCCTCCATTTCTTCCCACGTCGATGAGAAGAGACCCTTGCGTGTCTCCACCACCACAACCTTCTCCTCCACCCCCAGCGACGCTTCAACCCGCTCCGCGTACCACATATACCACAAGCGCGAACTCCACAAGACCATCACACCCATTATCGACCCCTCGAAAGAGCGCCTGTGGGGCCCCAAACCCGCAGAATCCAGACAACATCGCCGGCTGGACAAACTCGAGAAAGCCACCACAGCGTCGGACAATCCAGATGGCGCCTTCTTCCTCGCTACGCCGTACTTGGCTTTTCATATGCCGCCCGCCGTCCTCTACCATGGCACAAATAAATATAGTGGTACGCCAGTGGTGCTAATCCACAACTTCGCCTTTTGGCGGAAATGGAAATTGCAACTCGGTCCTTCTCTTGCCCGACCTGGAGTCATCGACCCCCGCGGCGTTGTCAGCTGGCGGCACAACGGCGGGAGCAAATCCGCGCTCAAAGACGACGAGCACAAACTCAAAGGCTATAAAGTCCGCACGTGGCGGCTGTGGGGCGAGCATGGAAAAGCGTATGTGCATGGTGTAAAAGCGATGCGTAAGGCGGGCACGGGACCGGATCCCGATGTAATCGAGGAAGAAAGGAAGGATGAACCGGCGCGGGCAGAGGAGGTCGTATACTTGAAGTGGACAAGCCCATTTTCGCGGCATACAAGAAAGTATTACTTCCAGTATGAGGGCATTGACTTCTACTGGAAGGGGACAGGGAGCGTGAAGGAGGAGCGGGCGTGTGGGTTCTGCGTCAAGTGGAATCATTTAAAGTTGGTTGCCATGGTGCCTGCGACGTCGATAGATGAAAAAGGAACAGTAACAGGAGATGGAAAGGGGGAGAAGGTGGAGATGTGTCTGAGCAAGTACACGTCCTCGATTGCGGCGAAGAAATCGGGCCTTCTTGAGCTATTCGATGCGCCGATTTGGCGGCTGATCTGCGAACATATCCCGTCGGCGCTGGCACAGGTGCAGGCTGAGATGAATGTTGGAGATGGAGATGAAGATGAAGAAGGGAAAGGAAGAATAGAGGAAGAGGAGAACGAGATGAAGAGAATTGCGGCGATGAAAAAGACTACACTGTACCAGGTGATGGTGGCGACAGCCATGTGCATGATCCTGGGCGAGAAGGAGAAGCGCGAGGTGATTAAAGCGATTCTCATTGAATTGGTGCAGGGTGGAACTGGTGGCGGAAACTGATTGATACCCATTGTTATGCCCACGATGGCCATGACATTTTTTTATGTTAGGAGTATCTGATCAATGCCAAAATGATATTTCCTCCCAACTTGCTCGCTCTAGTAGTGGCGTCCATTTGCGATACAGCGGAAACGAATCATCCCTCCTTCCTCATATCTATTCCTCCCTCCTATAACAACATTTTCCACCCTAACGTCCCTCACTGCGGGTCGAGAAACACCCCGCGCCGAGAAATGTGAGGGGTACTTTGACTTTAAGGCGCGCACACTCTGTACATATATTAATATTCCCTATAATTCTATGCAAGTGGTTTACTATCGCTATTTCCAAATATTCAGATGCCCTTGCATCTAAAAATTACGTTCGCGTTATCGTCCTCGCGCCGAATTCGCGCATAGGCTCTTTATATAGCATAGTAGACTGCCTTCCCAGCAGCATCACTGTCAAGCTTTTACAGCCCTTCATGCTTACTAAAGGGGTTTACCTGAGCGTTAGAATTTTTCCAACATGCTATAAAGTTATCATTGGCCGTATGTCTCCTGTCGCACGCAAATTTATGCAAAGCTGCCACACCCATAGGTAAGTTGGCCAACCCCACACGAGCCCCGCGATCCAACTCAGCTTTGACCATGCCCTTCAGCTAACCAACACAACTCTCTAAACCTGTAGCATGACAGTATCTTTACTTACATTACTAAGCTTGGAAGGATAAGCAGTACCCAGAAGATTCTAGGTTATCTCCTGTCTATATATATACTTACTGCTCCCTGACCCCTCTATGAAATAGAGATGATAAAAAAAAATATATATATAATAACGTGCATCCAACCGAAACGGAACAACCACCGTAACGGAACTGCACCCTACATTAAGTACCTTAGATGCTTTCACGCGACTAAATAAGGCTGTTGGGAGTATATAGAACGTGATGATCACGTGGTGATGTCGTGATCACGTGACAATCATGTGAAACACTAGTGATACTTGGCGGCAGAGGAAGGATACGATCCTCCTGACCGCACCTCACATAGAGACAGACAATGAACAAGAACCACGTTTGAACCCCCATTGCAATTGCAATAGCCTTGTGTTACCAACAAAGGCAATGAAATATCTTTTTACTACTTTTTAACTAATCCTACGCTTAGCATTATATTGTGATTACAAAATTACAGCTGTTTTAAGTACGCACTTAATCAATCAATCCGTGGCGACTATTCCTGACTTTGCTCTTCACCCCTGCTTTATCGCAATAATCGGCATATATTTGAGCTTCGGAGCTATAGGAGGTAGGCCCGATCCAAGGAGCCCATGTTTCTGGGCTTTGACGACATTTCGCACTTTGAAGTTAGAAAGCCGAGAGTTTCTCCGTGCAGAAGAGTCGCCACGTAGCTTAGCGTTTAACATTTGCGTTCATAATAGAGCTTTGTTATGATGTATTAAAACAAAAGTTTACGCTAGGCCTAGTCCGCTTGAAATTCCCATCCGTTCACTTCATGCCAACGCAATCAGCTTCCACTCCGGCTTCGCCCTCATCCACTCCGTCTCCTTCATACTACCAACATTCACCCTCCTCGCTAGGCCATCCTTCCACTCGATCTGCATGACCTGCACACCCACATCCTCCCCTTTGTTCGTCTTCAGCTCATCCGCATTCTCCATCGTCGCTATGAGCACAAACTCATATTCCGCCCCCTCAAACTGTCTGTCACGCCACCACTCTAGATTGCACTGCATCGCAATGCCCGCACTCTCCCCAGTGATCGTATCCTTCATGCCAGGTATGCCATGAGTGAACGGATCACCGCTCCATTCCATACGGAATCGCGCGTTGGACGCCCAGAAGAAGAGGACGCTGTCTACCGTGCGGTCGGTAGGCATTTTGAAATTGGGGTAGTGCGTTGCGATATCGTCGAGTGTGACTTCGGTCCGGGAGTTCGGACGCCAGGGCCGCATGCGAAGAGTATCGACGTCGCCATTGCGAGGATAGTAGATGTTGACGCTGGTATTGAGCAGAGTCATGGCGGCCGGCGTCCAGGTGTAGCAGTGAATCTGGGGATGTGGTGCGAACATGAGCGATTGGACCGGCCCGCGCCATGCCATCCAGGACCAGGACGGGATCTCCATCTTTTTAAAGGCGACTTTGTCGTTTGCATCTTCCTTATCAACTCCGCTATTTGTCTCGGCATAAGTAATGGGCACATCGGCCTTGACTGGTCTCATCGGACCGCTGTATCCGAACCAGAGCAGAAACGACTCGAAGCCAGAGAGCGGGATTCCCCAAACGAAGCGCTCACTCGTGCGTTCCGTGAGACCAGCCGTGATTCCCATAAAGCCGAAGAACACATCGCTCTCGTGTGTGAAAGTGCGCTGACTGTAACGCATGACGAGGTGCTTATAGTGGCCAAAAAATTCTCCGTAGCTAACCTTGGTCGACCAGATCTTGGATTGCATGGCAACAATGGGATCAACTAGTTCGTCAATCTTGTTTGACCCAGCTTCCTGTCGTCTCTCCATCTCCAATCTGCGACTCATCCAGCTCTCCTTGACGTCCTCTGGCGGGAGCAAAGAGGGCTCCCTGGATTCCCGAATAAAGCGAGGCTGCCAGAAATCAAACCAGGACTCCTCGCAATAGCTACCCTCTTTGCACTCCCAGTACACTTGCTCGTTGGAGAATATCAAATTCCTTCCCGACAAAACGCGCTCTTGCATTGTCCAGCCGCGTCCGTACCAAGGCTCATTTGCGAGGTAGTGGTCAAAGTTATCTTTCTGGGACGAGAGCGTCCCCAATAGAGTGAGAGGCTTGAAAGCGTCGGCGGCATTTTCTCCGGCAATTCCTCCCTCATCACTATCTCCCTCTGAAAGAGGGCATGTGCGGATGAAAACCGTCGTCTCTAGTTGTTTTGGCCTCTCCGAATTGAGACCCGGCAGTCCGGAATCCGCATTGAGACCAGAAGCAATGATGGTAAATGTCGCTTGGCTGTATATCAGATGCATACGGCTGACTTGCTCCATCATATCCAAGTCATTGTCTTGCTGAATACAGATTTGATCACACCAAAGGTATCGTTGGCCCATGCGATCGCATAGCTCCATGGCATCTGCAATGGTCTTGGGCAGTCTGTCGGCCGTGATTGATCCGGGTTCCATGAGGTCCATGATGTTGTCCTTGGATAGAAGGAGCTTTGTCACGCAGCCCCAAACGTAGCTGAGAGCTACGTAGTTGAGGTTGCGAATACTTGGAGCCGGCACCAGACATTCCCTCCGTACGTCGATGACTCTGAAATGCGTCTGGTCGAATTCAACAGCCAACTGCTTCTTCATGCACTCGTGGTCTTCGTCACATTTTCTCTTCCACCAAGTTAGACAACGCACATCGACCATTGTTGGCCTTTCCCGTCCGGTAAAGCCCCTCAAAAAGGACCGCAATTGCGATCCGCCATCGTTACATATTTCGGTCAACGTTGGCATTCTTTGATCCTTTGGTTGAATTGCGAAATGAACATCGTACACTGAAGTACCGGTGTTGTCGCCCAGGCCTTGGCAAGGAGTCTCAACGTGGATTGTTGCTCGACGGATCATTTGTTTACGTTCGCCCTGACGGTCTGTAAAGAAGTATCCATACTTTTCCATTTTGAGGTAGCATATCCGATTTCTTTGCTCTCCTGTGCGAGGATCTTCCCACATGGTCGGCGGCTCATGTCCAAGCTGCCTTTTTAGGATATTCCATATCAATCGGCAGACGCCACAGCCATTAGACCCGGCAGTAACATGCATTTTGATTCCGGCAAGGCTGTTAACCGGGAATCCATATGGATGATTCGACATGCCGCCGCCTGAATTGATCTCAGCGAATTTTGGGTCGCCGCCGCCGTGACTAAGAGAACTCTGCTCGAAGCCATCCGGACAGTCGAGGAATTTCCATGGAATATTTTTACATTGGGAGCATATGCGGCTAGGAAAGCCAAACCCAGGAAAGTCGGCCTCAGTGACAAAGCCGTACAACGGTGACATATCTGAAAGAAGATCGAGACGATTGGCAATGGCAGCGCTGAAGATGAGATAGGCTGTCTTGAAAATAGTGCAGAGTGTATGTAATGCTCATATTTACCTGGAATTGATTATGGAACAGGTACGTTCCTCTTTAAGTATCTTGAGTTTGATGACAGTGGTAGACGATAATAAATTAAAAAGGGGTTCGCTTGGGTTGAGGCGCCAAAGGCTGAAAAGCTGAACAAACAAATGCCTTGGCATGATTGTGGCAGTTGATGCAACCAATCAACAAATTTGACAATATTGTATTGGCGGAATATTGATAAAATCAATAAAACGATCGAGGCCACTTTGCACAATTATTGCAATGATGCTGGATGAGTATAATCTTGGTAGAGCTACTTGTAACAGCGCAGGTTATCAGAACTATCCGATTCGGGTGCGAATCACTACCGAAGGCATATGGGAGTGCACGAGTGATAACGAATACCTAAGATTGAATTGATACCTATAGGCCGGGTACGAAAGAATATTGAAAAGCTAACTGCGAGACGACTGGCTTATATACGGTAAGAGAGATAGCTAAGCCGAGGTATTACAGGTTCGGATCGGAACAGGACCTGTATCGGAGTTGGGTAGGGAGCGGTCGGGAAACGAGGTACTTGTCACGTCGGCATGGTGGGCAGAATCCAAACTGATCTATTGACGAGAACAATCAAGCTGCAGGCTTGGTTGTCGATAGAGAAGGCTATATATACACGTGCGCTCAGATGGATCGGCGATCCAGCTGAAAGCAGTTGAAAGGCTGAGCGCTATATCCTCAGCCGTACCCTCAGCTATACCCTCAGCTCATGTAGATCCGTCACAGTACTACAGGTTCGGATCGGAACAGGACCTGTATCGGGGTTGGGTAGGGAGCGGTTCAGTCACGTGATGGAACGATTGTTCGAATCGTTACACACACTGTTGCTGTTAGGAATGCTTAGAACAGAGTGTAATAAATCTAACCTGCAACTAACGTCTTTCTTAGGTATAGAGAAGGCGGGCAAGCGACGCCGTTGAAAGTAGGCTCTCTAGAACTGCTATACTCCCTACTATTTCCCAAAACTTGCATTCCTACCTCTCTCTGTCATCCTCATCCTCTTTATTAAACAGCTAATTAAGGATAGGGAGATACATTGCGTCAAGTTTAGAGGATTTGGCCTTCTAATACCCTAAAATAATTTCTAGGCGCTTCTTAGGATTGTCCTGCTAATTACTAATGTATCAACTCGCAGTAGCAGCAAAGATAAACAATGTGATGACGAGCACGGTCTTCACCATCGTGGATGCGCAAGGCAAATGAAGGGATAAGTTGGATCTATTTCAAGTACACTAAGATAGAGCGAGAAGGGGTTCTCAGGGAGAACAATCCTATATACAGAAGGGTATGGTCCGGGCGCGGCCAGACTGAGCATGTCCTGAGGAAGTACCGACAGGGGTGGCAATCTTGCATGAAATTGCGCGTCACAGCAGACACAAGGCTGATAGTGACTGTCTAGCTTGCAGTAAGATTCTACGGCTTAGATAACACTGTTTATAGGCATTGTAGAGTGGCAAGAGCTTAATGGTGGTGATATAGGGAAGGAACTCTGTTTTGCTAGAAAATAAGGCTCTCCATGAATGAGGCACAGAGGCGACAATGCGTGACGTAATTTTTAGATGGAAGGGATCGTAGATGTTGAGAAATAGCTACAGCATATAAACTATAGAGAGTTGTCGTGATTTTCAACACGTAGGCAGATTTTGAGTTGCTTGTAGTTGAAGTACCCCTCATATTTCTCGGCGCGGGGTGTTTCTCGACCTGCAGTGAGGGACGTTACTGACTTTCCAAAACCTTCTTCGCCCCGTCCACAATCCGCTTCACCTCGGCATGCCCCTTCTTAACACACTCCTCCATCCTCTTCCCCGCCTTCTCAAGATCATCCGGCAACACGCTCTTCTCTAGCTTAAACTTCCGCAATCTCTTATTATGTGCCGCCCTCGCATCATGGATCGCCCTATCTGCATGCTCCGCCACCTTCACCGCCGTATCCAACGCCGCCTGTCTCGACTCGCCCGTCGGCGGCGGGATGGGTACGGGAATCGTAAGCGGCGCGGACGCGTCGGGTGCCAACGGCGATAGATTGTGCGGTGATGAGGCGATGGCTGTGCTGACGGGCTTGATGTGGTCCGGTTCTCCGACCATGACGTTCAGGACGCGTCCTTTGGGCACCACTTGTGCTACGTCGCTCAATCGCACGGTTTCTTTTCCGGAGCTTTGTGTGCCCAGATGCACCTTCAAGCCCTCCACTATATCTGGGTTCAGGCGACCTCCCGATCGCAGTTGTGAGAGGTCGTGCGTGAGCTTTTCGAGGGCGCGGAGGATTTGCGACTCGAGGGCTGAGACGTCGAGGGCTTCGTCTGTGGGGGTCGGGGGCGCGTTGTGTGAGGATGTGGGTGGGATGGAGTCGGAGCGTGCGTGCGATTTGTTCGCTTTACCGGCCTTTTTGGAGAGCAAAGGGGTTGTGGTGAAGGGGCGACGGGTGAGGGATCGTGGTGGTGGGGGATGTGGGCGGAGGAAGCTGGAGAGTGAGCTTTGGGCAGGGTGGAAGAGGGGATTGTGCGTACATTGTGCGACATGGTGACTCAATGGCTCGGAAATTTGGTGAGAGTGGAATTTGAGTGAGGGAGAGCGAGAGGCGTGTGGTGGGTATTGTGCGGGGCATGGTGGTGGTTGTGTGGGTGAGGTTGCAAGGTTTGGTGGTTCGACAGCTTCACACGTTGTGGAGGTAGCGAGCTAGAGCTAGCAGCCACATTTCGCACGTGGGATTTGCGTCATACCCAGATGTTATCAAAAGCAAAGGTAACAAAGATTCGAAGGTGAACATCATAGATTCATTGTTGTCCCTTATTGGCTGTACTTCATGCTAGACAAATATGCTAGAATCGGACTTCTTATGGATGTGTACCTCTCGACTGATGGCAGCTCTAGTCCACTCCATGTATGTGGAATGCCTAACTTTTCTAGGCTTTCTCAAATCGTATCACTGTTCACCTCTGAGATCGTGCTGTCCGTAACTAGCTCTGGAGGCCCGTTACTATTGAGAGATGGAGTGTCTGGATGAGATGCATTTTGCAACTTCTCAAGCCCCATCATCGCCATTTCCAAGTGTGGGGAAGTCGATCCGCTACCCCAGCTACTTCATGGCTTACTCTATGCTACCATCCCTTTAATGATCCATAGACGATCGTGAGGTATCTCTTGCACCGAGCATCGAGAAAATGGGTCCTTCTTCGCCAGGACCCTTGTGTACGATAGTAGACAGCCTGGCCGGACAATTGCATGCGCACTCTTGCGCACGGGTCAATCCTCTATGCCAGAACGGGATTCATTACAGCTACTCTTTTGTCCAGCTCTTCATGTATACCCCCCACGAGGATTATCGTCAGAGAGATCCCCCAAACTACTAGTGTCCTGCTGCTTTGTGCCATGCAACGCTGGCGCCGGTATCGGCAAGATGTTGTGCTCGCTCCCATAGCTATCACTCCTCGGTTTTCGCATCTCGGTCGTCACCGTCGTTTCTCGCTGGACGTGTATCTTCGGTATCGGCACACGGTGCTTGCGGCGAGAGAAGGGATTCAAGGACTTCGGACGCCCGCCCGCCTGTGACGATGAGATGTTCGTTACGGGCCCATTGCCTATCGGACGACACTCGATGTACCCGTCGCCTGGTTCTCGCGGCTCATTCAGTGCGCGGATTGCCGAGTGTCGGCGCTTTCGTCCTCTCTCTGACCCGCGGTACACGGTGCCGCCTGCGGATTGAAATGTTCGCGCCACGATGTCGTCGAGTACGGATTTGAAGTCGTCCAGGAAGATGGTGTCGGATGCGCATTTGAACACGAGCGCGAAGCGCCAGTACGGGTTTATGCCTGAAAGTGAAGTTTTGTGGAGCGCGTTGACGACGACGTCCGTTAGGAGGAAGGCGATGGAGATGAACATGCACGCCAGCATCACCCCGAAGCGAGGGTTGATTTTGATGAGTTCGCGGAGTTTGAACATATATGTCTTCGAAATGATACTGATCAGCTTCCACGTCGTGAAGATCCACCATGGGTCGCGGACCAGCGCTTCCCAGGGACGCATCTGTAGGTTCACGGTCGAGCCGAGGTTGTTGAAGTATTCAAAGTTGGACCAGGCTTCGGCGACCCAGAAGGGCTGCACGGCGATGAGAGACCCGATGAAGAAGTAGCTGCCCCATTTTGGGAGGAACGGCCGGATCTTCAGCCATGAGATGATGTTGTGGACTTGGTATGATATGAAGAGGAGGGTTGCGGTGGAACTTAGGTACCTGTGACGGTTAGATGGTGTGTGGTTTGGAGTCAGTTGATACTGACCATCCATAGGCTGGGTCTTTGACAAAAATGAAGGTTCCATGCCAGAGTGCGAGAAGAAGCTGCTCAGCGTTAAACATTGGTGTGTATAAATCAACTTCAGCAAACCTACCTCGAGGAGGATCAATTTGTGAAGCCATATACCAGACCGATAATTGCAAAACACAATTAATATGAGAATAACGAGCGCCCCGACATTGTAACCTTGAGCCCACGCCTCCAGATACCCTCCATCGACAGTCAATCCCGACCTCGACGGCGGTTTTGTTCCCTCACTCGGTACCGGAAAGCGCTTCTCTAGAGTTTGAAGACCGTCGACGGGCGCCATAGCAAACAAAGTGGAGAAAGGTGTGGAGAAGAGAGCCAAAGCTAGCCCACCCATGGGGGACTAGCATATATGTATACGCACTGCTGGGGCATAAGCTTCGCAGAAGGCAGCAAGCCTAGTTTCATGACATCCACGTTCCTGGTTCAGCGGGGCGTATACACACTGTTGCAGGGGTAGTGAGTACAGAGTAGACGAGCGGGGCGGACCAAGGGGCCGATCGGAGAAGCGAGGCTTTGCACCAGTGACATGCCACTACGGGAGTTAATCAAACTCTGTTGAGGGACACTCGAAAAGGCCGCGACTGGTTGCGATATCCACTGGTGGTCCTGTCTATCCCCTTCTCGGCGACGATTTTGACTGCTATCGAAGGGACGGTCGTTTGGATATTGCTCACCACACTAGTTTCACTGCACTGGTTCACCGCACTGGCTGGTCACCGTCATTCTTGCGTTGTCGGGCGGCCTGATGCCACAGCCCTGAACATCTTGTATGGATCGCGCCTGGATTATGCTGTATTCATAGGCCGGCCAATTGGAAGAGCGCTGCCACCCTGCTCCGCCTACACATTCCAAATAACAATACTGTCGCGACGGGTTTCAGTCCCTCGGGCACAGTCTGTCTCTACAGGACGGGAGCGGAACAAGATGCTTGACGTTTGAACTGGCGTATTTCGCGCTCTTCAAATCGTCAAAGCGCCGCAACGCGGGCTAACGACGATGAAGAGAGACAGAAAGGTGCCCAAGAGGCGGTGGATAGATTCATGTCGGTGACGGATGACGTGTGGTCTCACGTAATGTGTCATGCGGTAGTTGTCGTGCGAATCATGAAAGAGGAAGCGCGCAAGGCGATCGGATCGGAGTCTGGAGTGATTGGGCCGGCCAAAGGCTTCCGTCCCGCCTCTGACGATGAGCTAGCGGCTTTGTGGGACAGCGAGCGAGAAGAAATATCCGAGGAGATGATCAACTCTGGGGTAATTTGCTAGATCCAAAGAGACAAGACGGCTGGGATGGGAGTTTGAAGTTCGAAGAAGAGACGCCGAGAGCTGAAGCAATCGAAATGGCTTTCCATTGTGTCGCTTGGCATTCAAGACCCTCCCTTTCAGCCACCTTGCAATCCTCCAGCCCGTTCGAATCTCAACATCCAGCATATGTCAAAAGGTTAATTTATGGACGAGTAAGTTGCACGTGGACTAGCGATCTAGCTTCGTGCTTCCCGCTATTCTAGACTTTTATCATGCCACGACTCCGCTGCTAGCTCATCAGCTAGCAAGATTTGCCCTTTCTTCTTTTGGCATCCTTTCGCATGAACTTGAAACACGGGAGGCAAACGCTCCATGTTTGATCAGAATTAGTACACCATGATTTGCGTCATCTCAAAAATAAAGTTATCGGGTCTTCCCACTCTCGCCCCGCACATGCTGAAAGATGACCTCCCTTTATAGATCTCATCACCAGCCCTTCATTTGCGGTGTAGCGCAACGATCTAAGACAGATCCTAGTGGTTGGCAGAAACTGGATACACGACCTCCTGAAGTAGCCTCAACTGCCTTGGGAACCTCTCATCGATATGTTTGAAGCCTCTTCGTACCCACCTTTCTCAACACAGTACTTGACAGAGACGTGGTAATCAGAACCAGCGCTAAGTCTTCCTCGCTCTAGTTTCTCGAGTATATCGACTCTACTATCAAACTCAAATTCGAAGTTGGATAGATCACGGGCTCATTTAGGCACAGGAGCGCTCAAGATCTCTTTTTGTACTCCGAGCTTCGCTTCGAGGGAACGACGTGATTCGATGAATCCTCCGAAGAAACTGAGACAGGGCAGTGTCGAACCGAAACTGTCGCATTTTGGTGCTACAAGACTGTATGATTGGAGGTTAAGCCCGTTCAATCGTGCTAGCGCTCTGTAAAGGATTCCGGGTTCTC
Organism: Beverwykella pulmonaria; assembly: GCA_001599595.1. Taxonomy (NCBI): domain Eukaryota; kingdom Fungi; phylum Ascomycota; class Dothideomycetes; order Pleosporales; family Melanommataceae; genus Beverwykella; species Beverwykella pulmonaria. The sequence continues at coordinate 4,507,672 of BCHH01000003.1, forward strand.
ATATGTCCGATGCGATTACAATTTCGACTGTCAGTGTACGGACTGAATACTCATTGTATTCACCAATAGGTCAACAGTGGCACAGGAAAATTTATGCGTATTGCCCCGTCACCAACGTAGCGAGAGATATGCCCTTAGACACCAAGTCCAACATCGAACCGAAAAGGTATGAGCGTAATGAGCAGCATAACGCTTTTGCTGGATCCTGAAAGGGCCTGTAAACTCTTGTGCTGTCCTAGATTGGGCACGTGATGTCCAGGTGGGAATCGAAGCTGGGGAATAAGCGCTGTCCAAACCTTGCCCAAAGTCAGCGAAGGACACCGTTCCTTGACCCTCTAGCGGAACGGATTGATAAGAGAAGGTCGAAGTGTGCTCGTTAAAATTCCTAAATAAGAAAACTGCCTTTGGAACGAACAACACGAGACCGTATAGGGCTGAGCCTGTTGTCACATCCACGAAAGGAAATTATTCGCAACTTAAGGCTTGCAACAACTCACGATTGCGAAGCGTCATCATGAACGAGGACGCTAACATGCGTCAAGCCTTTTACCGCAGCTCCAAATGATCCTCCGGGCCGCACAGGCCACCCAAAGCATCCGCAGTCAGGTAAAATAAGATCAGCTAAACCCTTTCGGTATCTTCCATACTTCTGATTGGCCGGTTCGCTTAGAGAATGGTGGCTTGTCTGGGGACGCGCAACCTGATGAAGCGCAGGACTCGGGATTGTTAGAACATGAAATGAACGAGATGATGAGCGAGAATGAACGAGGACAGATAATAATATATAATAAAGTAGGTCATACCTGCACTTTCTATCATCAAACCATCAACTCCCACATCCAAACACCACACTTCAACAGCAAAGCCTTCTACATTCCACGCCAATCATCTCGCCCAGCCACATCTTCTCCATCTCCATCTTCTCCAATGGCATCAGCTACTACGACCTTCCTCCCATCGAGCACAGCGACCGCAGTTCCTTCCTGTATAACGGCTGTCCCAGGAAAATATGGTTATGTTCCACCCGACGCCTGCAATGCCCAATGGTCATATAGCCCGTCCTTCTCCGCTGCAATAGCATTCTCCGTCCTCTTCGGCATTCTAACTGTTGCCCAAACGTCCCTCGCAATCATCTACCGAAAAGGCTTCTGCTGGGTCATGATCATGGCCACCGCTTGGGAACTCGTTGCTTTCATTACCCGAGCCATGGCGGCGCACAACCAACAATCAACGGCGCTCTCATTTGCAAGCAACATCTTCTTCTTACTTGCACCGCTTTGGGTCAACGCGTATGTATACATGACAGCCGGGCGCATGATATGGACTTTCCATCCAGAGAAAACCATTTTTAAAGTCAAAGCGATCAGTATTGGCAAATACTTCGTCTGGCTCGACATTCTTTCCTTCCTCATCCAGGGCACTGGCGGAAGCATGTTGAACCCCGGCAACGATGCGAACACCATGAAGCTCGGAAAGAACATCTACATGACCGGAGTCGGCATCCAACAACTCTTTATCGTCCTTTTTCTCACACTCATCGTTCGCTTCCACATGGACCTCTTGCGGCTAGAGCGAACTGGTTCTTGGAACACCACCTTGCGATGGAAATGGCTGACATATGCCCTCTATGCTGTCCTTGCCCTCATCTCGATGCGCATCATCTTCCGCCTCATCGAATTCTCCGCTGGCACTGGTATGAACAACCCACTGCCCCTCCATGAGGTCTATCCCTTGGTCCTTGACGCTTTCCCAATGGTCACAGCCATTACTATTCTGACAGTTATTCACCCCGGAATGGTACTCAAGGGTCCGGAATCCGAGTTTCCATCACGAAAGGAGAAAAAGGCGGCGAAGAAGGCCAAAAAAGCAGAGAAGAAGGCGGCGAAGGCCAAAGGATACAGTTTGAACAGCAACTATGAACCAATGATCAATGAGGATGTGGAGATGGGGAACCGAGGGTATTGAGCAAGTGTATAATGGGTGGGTTGTGTATGAGAATAGAAGTTTCCTTTGTCACTCATTCTGCGTGTGTTTGTTATAGACTAAATAGCGTGGGTGGAGTTCTGATAGCGAGCGAAATTGTTGCCATTTTCTCCTTTAAATACAGCCAATACCACATAATTCTTCTCTGACATTCTCATATTATGCTTTCATAGCTCCACAACAATCTTCGTGGCAGAAACACCCTGCTTATACAGATCCAACGCATCTTGCAACTTCTCAAGTCCACCTTTCAAGACAACAGGCTCCGGCTTAGCTCTCAATTTCCCAGCCTCGAGCCCTTCACCCATGAACTCGGCCCAAACTTTCATCCACACAGGAAGTTTGCCCTCATCCGTTTGACCAGGTGGATGACCTATTCACAATTAGAAGACGCTTAATGCATCGTGAACGAGTAAGACTTACCAGTAACGCGATGTACGTCTCCAGACAAGATTGTGTCTGGAGGGAAGTCACTAGCTCGAGTTCCGTAGAGCGTGCCGCCTCCAAATGCGTGAAGAAATTCAACGCACTTTAATATTGTCTCGTTGGTCGCAATGGCGTCGTAAGCGCCAATAACGGTTTTGCCGGCCGCAGCGTTGATCAACTGTTTCACGGCATCATCTCTGGCGTGGTCAAAAACGTAATGCGCTCCAAGATCCTTGACGTATTGATGGTTCTTGGACGACGCAGTAGTTAGTACGGTCAAACCCGATGCGACGCAAAGTTGAATGGCGCAACTCCCAACCACAGAGCTGCCGCCCCATATCAATATCGCCTTATCCTTCCCCTCTTTTGATTCCTTGCCCTTGACCGTTGGTAGATCCAGGCCAAGGTATTTTGGTTCATACAACCCAGCAGCGGCTGTGGCGAGACAGAGCGGGAGCACACAGGCCTTCGCCAATTCCAAATCTTCCGGTATGCTCGAGACAACATATTCTGGTGCCACTGTGTACAGTTGGAACCCTGCGTGTGCGGGATTCAATGTGCTAAAGTATACTGTGAGGGCTGTGACTCGGTCGCCTTTCTTGAAGCGAGTTACTCCTTCTCCAACTTCTTCGACAATGCCTGCGATGTCCACGCCGGGAATCTTGATGTGGCTGTTAGATGGAAGACTATCACGGTTGAGTGAGAGCGGAAACTTACGTGGGGATACTTCTGGACTGTGATTCCATATTCTTGCTGGTAGGTGTCGATTGGGTTGATCGAAATGGCGCTGTTGCGGATCAAGACTTCGCCAGGGCCGGGATGAGTGAATGGAGCTGGTTGGACTTTCAGCTGGGTCTTAGGCAATAGAAGATACGCCGCTTGGTTTGCCATGGTGGAATCGGTTGTCAAAGTCTTATAAAATTGAAACTAGATTCAAGGGGATTCAGTTTCCAATGTGCACAGAGATCATGGCATGGGAGTCCACTTTATACTCGTCTCCGCTATGCTTAACTCGGAGGAACTTGTTTCCAGGGATCGCATTCTCCCGAATCCGCATCTGTACGATTAGTGACCTAGACAAGGAACGCAGATGTTAAAATTTTGAAGTTTGCCCGAGTCCGTTAATGGTGCTGTCAGGGACCAACCTGAAACCATCCCGAAGAGGAAAGGTTCAAATGTTGGCTCGCGTAAGCCACTTTGTATCATCCCACGGACGACTTCGGATTCCATCACTTCACCGATCACCTCATCGAAAGCTCTTTCCTATGAAGTGTTATATGAGCCGTATCTATTCAGCGGTACTGTAAGCTTGCGACAGTTTAATACGACGAGGTGCTAGCCTACGATTTGGGGTGAAGCCCTAAGACGTGTTGTTAAGCAGAATGGACACAACAAAGAAAGCAAACAATCGACGACCATACGAGCGGAAGTTGACAGAGAAAAGAAGAGTTCAGAATCGTGCGGCGCAGAAAACTTACCGTAAGTACTTCTGATTCCCCCCTGTTCAATTTGCTGGCATGGCTTATGACATGTCTCCTGATCGTAACCTGGCGGTTATTTCTTATCTGAGAATGATTGCGTTGATCAGGCGCGTCATATTGCCTCTGCGTGATGCAGTTCGTAAAGTAATTTAGAGAAATTCCGAAGGCTGATTCTCCTGTGAAGGCGAGAAGCGCAAGAAAAGACTAGAGTATTTGGAACGAGCCGCAGTAGATCCCCACCCCAGCATCCAGGAGGATGTGGGAGAAGTATGCGCGGCATCACAGTTTTCATCCTGCTATAGCACCTCAGGCGTGCTATCCAACGACTTTCCAAGTGCTACCGCAGAGACGAATATTGAACACAGTGCTAGTATTCCAGCCGACCCAGTCGCCTTGCAGCCAACGACAATACTCGGCGGCACCACCGGGATGATGAGAGTCCGAATTCCTACTTTTAAACCATCGACATTAAATTTGAACACATCGTCAATAAAATCAATAGAGGACATTCTTCAACTGGAGGAGGGAAATGATATCGATGGATTGATGGAATTTGTTAGTACAAAGCAACCTGACATCAAAACAGTCATCTTAGCGGGCCTCAAAGCACTTAGAGACAAAAAGAGCCGTTCCGTTAATTCTTGCATCTTTTCCCCAGAGCATAACTTACTCACTTCAGATATTGGTCCACTGCTTCCCAATCCCTTCAGCAATGGGATTTTTCTCCGTAATCAAGCAAACCACGAGGTGTACTACCAAAATGCCAGCGTAATCGGCCTGGTACTAGAACAGATTACGCGGCCAGACTGCTCTTCACCCTTCAGCGCCTCACTTTCAACTTCCTTCGTACTATCTCACGTGAGCACACTACCACCCGATCTTCGGCCAACACCCTCCCAAATACGCATTCCGCATCACCCATTCATCGATCTGATTCCATTTCCCTGGTTTAGAGACCGCGTCATCACGATTGGATCGCTCGTTCCACCGGTTTTTGACCGAGTTGATCTAAAAAGGGATATTCTAAATGGAGGGCTGATTTGCTGGAAATCAAGAGCGAGAGCGGCAGGTCAACCTTGGGACAGGAGAAGCTGGGAAGCTGCGCCTTGGTTTTTGAGAAAGTGGGGTTGGTTGATTGAGGAGCAGGGTCAAGTCGAGGAGCAGTCGAAGTGGTGGAGAGAGTTGAGAGGCGAGTGAGAAAAAGCTCCGCTGTTGGTGCAATTCTCCAGCAAGAATGCTAATACCTATACCTGTGCATTTACACCGACTCATATCAGCATTCTGGATACGCATCTTCCAGACCCACGACCCAAACACTTCGAAATATCCTAGAATCGTTGTCAGTGGTTGCTGAGAATTCCATCTGAGTTTGGAAAGCTTTCCAAACTCGCTTGGCTTGCATAAGTGAAGGCTCATCGAGCCACTCCAGCCTCACAGCTAAGCGACGCCAAGGAGCCTCGTTCATGCTTAAATGCAAGCCACGACCCCCAGTCCAGCTGGAAGTGAAAGAAACAAACGAAGATTCCTATCAGGGCCTTCTACGTAGTGTGGACCATTAAACTATCGATCGCTTAGTAGCCAACCCAATGAACGACCGATAAATATGTGCCCATATAAGCTGGAGGCTAAAGTTAGTTCTTAGCGGCGATAGTGGGGATGGGAAAGCGGGGTTCCCGAGAGCAGATATGGAATTTCAAGATATAAGGAGAGAATGAGGGTCGAGAGGTTGCGCACATTCTCTCACAAATCGCATCGGTCCTCTTTACATACCCGTCTTCCTATCTATAGGATTCACTTACCCTGACATATTCGCTTGTCTTCTTCCAATTCCTCTTCTACGTCAATTTAAATCCCTCAAGATGAACGAAGGACTTCAAAATGAGCTTATTAACTTCATGTTTCTCCGGCGTCCCTATGGTGCCCTCGACGTAATGGCTTGCCTCAAGCTCTGGTTCGGAAAATCAAATGAGACTGATATCGAGATCCGGATCCGCTTCGGACATCACGTAGAACTTGCGCTCAAAGGTCAATATGCGCATTGGCGTGAGACACCTCGCGGCTGCGTCGCACTGATGATCCTTCTGGATCAGTTTCCTCGCAATATATATCGCCACACAGTCGAGATGTACGCTGGAGATGAACCCGGGAGGGCAATCGTAGATGCAGGACACGATTGGCTAAAAGTGTTAAAGCCAGAGGAGTGTTTGTTCGTTCCGTGCCTGATATTGACACACCAAGAGAATGTCAAAGACCAGCAAGCCTGCCTCCGCTTCTGGAGCAAACTCGAACCCCTCCTACCAACCGAACTCCACGTCTTCCGTACCATCTTTGAAGAACACCTGCGCATCGTCGATCTCTGCGGAAACTTCCCTCATCGTGACCACTACTATGGACGCACAACATCGGCGGTCGGCAAGCAGCTGATGGATAACCCAGGACTACGATTCGATTTGCCGTTGATTGCAGAGGGAGGACACGTTCGATTTGGACATGATAGCAAGAAGCTCTGGGATGCGACACAGATGACGTTCAACGTGGTGGAGACGCTCGATGCGTTTGTCAAGAACAAAGTGAGGAGGAAGAACACAATTGTAACGGATTGGCTCACACCCGAGAAAGCAGCCGAGTGCCGGGAGGGTTTCCGAAAGTTCGACAAAGACGGCAATGGATTCCTGGATATGGAGGAGTTGATCGCTGTGCTTCAAGCGACTGGCCGGACATACACCAAAGCTGAGATACAAGTGGCCATTGATAGCATTACCGGGACACCAGGGGGGAAAGGCTTGACTTTCGAGCAATTTGCTGCGGTGTTGCAGGTTAAGATAGCATCCGACACGCAGAATCGCATCCGCGCGAGATTTCAACTCTTCGACGCAGACAATACTGGCGATATTTCTTTCGACGAACTCAGAGCCTGCTTGCAGGGGATCGATAATTTGTTAACGAGCTCCGAACTCACCGATATGATGAAAAGATGCGATAAAAATAAAGACGGCATGATATCTTATGAGGAGTTTGTCGGCATGGTCCCGACGATGATGAACCCGACAACTGGTGATGTCGATCAAAGCCTGTGTGGCATCAGGAGCTCTGTCGAGCCGTCTTCGGTCATCATTGGGGGCCTCGAACCGAGCGATGCAAAAGGAGCGAGGGTCAAAGTCCAAGAGGTCACGGATGTGTTGGTCGGTTAATTCTAGAGCAAGTTGAAGAGGCTTTTTGGTAGGCATGGCGCCTAAGCCCAGCTCGCTCTACATATCTTACATACCCTGAAAACATGGCGTTACCCACCCCCCAGAGTTGCGAATTCATTCACTTAGAATGAAGATAACTCGAAATAAGATCGACTATATCTGTTTGGTAAATCAAATTTATGTATTAATAGCACGAATTGCTCTCTCGCCTAGCTAAACCACTTCGTCATCTTTTGCCTATTGATCGTAGTATGATTGTGTCCATCTTTTCAACATGATTCGGTTGATGAAAGCCGATCTTGCCTTTGAAATCTTTGTTCTTTTCGAATAACACAGCAGACTCACCGTTGTTTCTTGCGTGAACCCCGTACCATACGTCGCGTGGACAAGCTCATACCATGAAACACTTTGACTTAAATCGGTGTTCCCTCCACCTGGGAACATCTACATAAAAACATGGAATGCATGCTGAGTGACATTATTTTTTTGGTACACATGTCAGTATGATTATTGAGACTGGGGTGTCGCTGGGTAGGTTGGGCGGCACGTGTTTTCTGATTTCCCTTTCGAATATTCACAGGTACGATTGATTGAATCCTTGATCCGCTTTCTCGTTGTCTATGTAAAATGGATAGGCTGGTGAGATTTGGTTGAACTGGACCACTTTGAATATTCTCTTTTAGCCTAATCGTTTCAATATAATCGTCACGTAGCGTCTCGGAGATCACTTCCAGTACTTCTTCTTACAAAGAGTCTCTGAAGTATGTTAAACAATGCTTTGCATAGATATCCATAATTTCTCGACGGCACTACGCATGCAAAAAGTACGGTGTGGTCAAAATTCTTCTGTTCATCAGACTTTCCAAACATCTGAGCGATACACTAATTGTAATATTTTAGATTATATATGATGATATCGTCTATGGTATGTATCTCGACGCGAAGACGTAACGGATGTATTCCGCGGGCAAAGCTATGACTACATTCACGTGATATATATGTACATGTTTATAGTCCGACACCAATCGAGTGAATCGCTCTCTAGAGACTCGAAGGAATTGGCTGAGGTATCACATGTATCCCTCAGTATATTATCGGGGATCTCGCTGCTACGTTAGATACTCTAGGGCCTAAAAAATCCGGTGCATATAGGAGTAGAGATTCGGGATAACTTGGGCACGGTAGATGACCTCGTTGACTAAAGTAATCTTGGTAGATCCAAGAGCCAATTTGTGTGCTTTGGCAAAAGCGTTACCTGGGTGAATTTCATCTCTGAAACGGGTATAAACCTGCTTCTTTTCATCTCGACCCATGGTGACCAGTGGAAGCTCCTGATATCCAATTGGGTATCCATCTCGAGCAAATGAGTTGTGTTCGTTTCTCTGGTCACTATTTATATTCTTGTTGCTAGCAGATCTTTGATGCGGTGTTGCAGATACTTTGCGTCACCCTGTAGGTTCGGGCAAGTGATCTCTTACACTTGGCCCAATCGTGTCTTCGCTAGCGAGATGAGATAATCAATATCAAAGACGGCGATTCTAAGACTTGATCCCTAAACGTTGACCCAAATTCGATTCTCCCCCAGTGTTTCATTCTTGGTTGGGAATAAATCATGCAGATGATGAGGTCCATCGTCCCGAGTAGAGGCATCAAGTTGTCCGAGTTTGAATCTCTCGGCTGATTTTGATTTGCCATCATATCCATACCTTCCATTCTTTCGTTTGCACCAATCACAGATTGCCGTTCACTTGGATAAGTGGCCGAAATTATCTACATCTAATTATGTTTTCGCTTGGAGAACTGAGATTGGGGTGTACATTTGGAGATAAGATGATCACAATTAGGCGCAGCAGAAAAATTGAGCACACGTAAGTATCTGATCGCACGACCTTCATAACTATCAAAGACTCGAATGTATATAAAATACTAGTGGAATAATTAGCATGTCGCTTATCCGTGGATCCTTGTAAATAGTCAAGTGAGCATTGCCTCTTCGATGGACTGCCTTATGGAGGAGTTACGCGTCGAAGTGGATTGGTCAATCCGGAGAGAAAGAGACTCAAATCTAACAATTCTCCATCTGCTTTTCAATTTTGGGTAAGCTGATGGTATACATAGCTCATCAAAGATCGGAGTTCTAAAGGAAGAGATATGCACGACCCTGGTTCGCCGAGAGGAGTTGTGGGTTGAAAAATTGCGCCGTTCATTTTGCGCAACAATAGAGCATCTTTTCCAAGAAGAAAACCTGAAGCGCATCCATTCGATGTGAGTAGTCCTAACATAAATGTTGACCTGATGGTAGATGGAAGAAGGCAGTGGACTGCGGTGTGGTAATCCCGAGAGTGTATTAATAGCTCACGCCAAGCGTAACTCCAAGGCGGTGGTGCCGGAGTTCATACGCCGCTCCTTGACCAGGTCCCGCCCAACACAACACATCATCATCAACCCACCCAAGAGTATTCACCGTTCTCCACTCATCTCAGCATCATGTCAACACAATCCGGCGTTAACTGAGGCACAATGAGTCACGGCACGGATTCGTGACGCAGCACAATCTTCCTTTCAAGAAGCACCCGCAATCCAGCCACCTCTACATTTATCTAGAAATATAGAACGACGCTTCGACAAATAGGACTGCGACGGAGATAAGTTCAAGTCAACTGCGCATAGGATTCTTCGCGCATTGCCTAGATCTGGAAAGTGTACATGATGCCTCAATGATGGCAGAACCTGTTCGCGCCGTCTCCATCTTCAACCTTCTGCATGGAGGATATGAGAAGGAAGGTGTCTCTGCATAAGATATCAAAATGACATTATCATCATTACTTTCACATTGTTCCTACTAGGTGGTGTTGATTCCGTATTAGTTCTCCAGAACACGAGCCCCGACACCAAACAGGTTTGGAAGAGTGGGGGCCGATTGTGTAGCACACCCGGCCCACGTGCGGCGCAGTGGCTGCTGATACAGTAAGTGTGCGATCATACAGCTAGATTCTATGGTCGCTCTCTCCGAAAGTAGGTAAGCTCTTAGGAAACTCACCAGACATTTTGGAGCGTGCGTTCCCTTTCTTAATAGGCGCCGGAAACGGAGATTTTCGTTTCACACTGCTGAGCCACGTCAAGCATTTGCGCTCTCCGAAGGATCATAGTTGCCGCACACACACCAAGTCCGCCACACAACATAAGAAAACCGGCAGCCCGGTCCTGCACTCTGCACGATTTCGGATCGTCGCCGCTCACACTCTTTTACTTGTATATTTTTGGTTATCGAATTTTTTTCATTCCTTTCCAATGAGGTCAATATACATCGCGGCAGCTGCGCTGCTCTCTTTTCTTTCTAATGCGTCTCCCATGGGGGGATCGCGACAGGGTTACCAAGGTCCTTATTTCGCCATCACAGGAGCCATAGGCGGTGTCCAGCCACGCCTCGAAATTCGGGATTTGCAGCAGACGGGAGAGATGTGGAATCTGTATATTCTTGCTCTGGCGGAGCTTCAGGCCTTGAACCAGAATGCCATTGCGTCGTATTATCAAATTGCAGGAATTCACGGACAGCCCTGGTGAGCATCACTCTTCGACAATCTGCCTATCTATTCTCTGACTTCGTTCTTTAGGATACCTTGGGATGGTGTGGAAGGGACTGCCGGTGACGACAAGAATAGTGGACAAAAAGGCTACTGTCCGCATAATCAACTTCTCTTCGGGACATGGCACAGGCCATATATCGCCTTGTTTGAGGTTGGTCCATATCCTGACATTGTAGAATGAGAAATTGATTATGTACAGCAACAACTGCAAAGAACTGCCATTAATATCGCCGAAGCCTTCCCTGACGCAGACAAAGCCAAAAATCAGGATGCTGCGCTAAGGTTGCGCGCACCATTCTGGGATTGGGCGGCAGCGTGAGTTCATTTCTGAACTGAAGACTGGTTGACATGCTGACAATTTTAGTATTCCAAAAGATGAACCTGTGCTTCCTGTTGCGTTGACACTTGAAACAGTTGCAGTAACCTATCCAAATGGCACTGAAGCTGAGATCCGCAATCCGCTCTATGAATATCGCTTCCACCCACTGGACAATACCCAAATCAACGGAACGGTATGTTCGCCTTGAGTTTTGCACTGCGAAGTTTTGTGTTAATTATATTGATAGGGATGTACCTCCGGCGGTAAACCGGAGGTCTGCCAAAATTCACAAATGACGATCCGCAATGGCGAGACGGAGAGTGACCACCCAGGTCTTGACAGGAAAGTACGGAATGAACTAAGGTCGCAGCGATCCAAACTCTTCAACATCCTTTCTCAGTGGCAGTCCTTTGACGCGTTTTCGAACTGGGGCAACTGCGGGGGTCAAGGTCGCATTGGAACCCTTGAGGAGCTACACAATGCTCTTCATAATAACAACTACCCTGGCCATATGAGTCCAGCGAGTGTGTCAGCTTTCGATCCCATGTTCTGGCTGCATCATGCGTGCGTAGTTATCCTTTCATTCTTAATATCCATTCCTGACTCCGTATAGGAATGTGGACCGTCAGATGGCTCTTTATCAAGCTCTCTACCCCGACACATACGTACAACAGTGCACAGCGGACACTCCGACATTCACAATCAACAAAGGCGACGTACTCGATGAGAATACACGTAAGTCCCTTCAATATAAAGCTCTGATACACTTCACTTATTGACTGTATATAGCTCTTAAGCCATTCCACAAGACTGCAGGCGGCGATTTCTGGACGTCTGCAAATTCTCGGAATATTGCCGACATGGGCTACACATATCCGGAACTCGTCAATAACCCTTCAAACTCAACGCTTATTTCCATCATCAAAGCTCAATATTCTGGACCTGCTGATGTGCGAGTCAATGGTACAAGCTGGTCCAGTACAACCCCTGCGTCCAAATCGAAGCGCACGCAATCGCAACCAAAGATGAAGCACACCTATCTGGCAGAGGCCAAATTGCCGTTGTTCGGACTAGATGATGGGTCAGGCGGAGGCTCAGCTTACAATCTGCTTGTGTTTCTCGGAAATGTAAGCAGCGATCCCAAGGAATGGTTGGGTTCGGAGGAATTTGCTGGCATGGCCAGTGTGCTGGGTGCACGGAATATGCATCACGATCAGACCATGCTCGCACAGATTGACCTCTCGGAGAACCTTGGAGAGAAAATTGCGGCCGGAGAGACAAAAATGGAGAATGCGACAGAGTACCTGAAGACAAACTTGCACTGGCGATTACATTTAGTAAGTTCATTGAGGAAACTGTCTCGTGCCAAAGTCTAACAAAATTTGTAGGGCGAGACCGAAATTCCACGTTCAAAAGTGAAAGGCATTGAGGTGAACTTGATTGGTACTGATGTCGAGATTGCTGATGCGGATGATGCGTTCGACCACCGGGTTGGTGAGTTCACGGAGCATGGGCGGATAGAGGGGTGATGGCATAAGTTTGGAGTTTGGTGCCCGTCTCCTCTTGTGTATATTCTATGATACCCACTTCTTCTCTTTCCTCTTTTTCTGGTGCACTTGATACAATAAAGAGCGATCTGGTTGGATAATTCATTAAAGATTAGTACTGGTTGGATAGAGCTCGTGCCTGTTACTTGGCTTGTTAAGTTCACAGCCGTGTCAACTTGTTCGGTTTTGATATAAATACAGAGCAAATGCTGTAGCTACTTTAACCGACTTAATTAGATCTAAACCTAACTGGTCAAAGTTTTAGATGCCTTTGGTAAACCTTGAATTAGAAAGCTAACAAAAGCTTGGGTACAGATTGATTCGTGCAAATGCGGCCCCCATCTTACTCATCCATTCCAACGCTTATCGTACCTGCTAGCCGAGAACTCCGCTCGTGTCTAATAGGAACGTCAGCCTTCCGCTGTGCGTTCAACTTTCTTCAAACTTTTCCAATCTTTCAACCTCTCCAACGTCGTAAAATCATTTCTGCCACATCATGACACTAACACGTACTAACACCACCCAACGAAAAGACACAGGCGTCTCCTCACTCAGCCTAAACGACATTTCGAACAATCCTGACCTAGGTGTAAGCCTGACTTACCCCGCAGCTTCCAACGACTACCGCATTACAGCTGCAGTCATCCCACCCGGTAGTAAGTGGCACGCTGGCGCACACTGGCACGAAGAATATGAAGAAGTCATGAGAGTCACGAAAGGACGCGCGAAGATCCGGCTTGGCAATGAATACAAGATTCTTACACCGGAGGATGGAGAGCTCATCATTCCGAAGTTCATGGTCCACGATGTGATGAGAGCCGATATCGATGCGAAGCCTGGACAGGGCGATGATGAGGAATTATGGCTTGAGGAGAGGAGTGAGCCAGGTACGTGAGGCGTCATTATATTGTTGCCTGGAGAATATCTTGAGCTGACCATCCGTGAGTAGTCGATGGATCAAAAGAACTCTTCTTTCGACATATGTTCTCAGTTATGGAGGACCAGAAGAATTTTGGTTGGAAGTTTCCCTTGCAGTTAATGCTCACGATGGCGTATACAGATGGTTACCTGGTGATCGTTCCTGGGCCAGCGCGCTGGTATTTCACACATACCTTGTGGGTAATCGTGAAGTTTATGGCATTTTTAGTGGGGTTGAAGCCGTTCTACGACGAGTATACGCCTGCGAGGCTTAAGGGTATAGCAGAAAAATTGGAAGATGGAGGGAAGAAAAAAAAGACATGAAACAGGACATGGATGAAGGCATGCACGAAGTTAGGAGGTCGTCGGACTTGAGTATGATGAAACAGTACGCGCAAATGAAATCTAAGGACATTCCACGTGATCGACTTGAAATCTAAACACAGCACATTTGAAAGCCGAAAGAAGCCCTTTTTAATGTGTGCAGTTATAAATCTCAACACACCACCGACCTGTTGATTCACAAGGCATATACCCACAAGGTTGTGTATAGTATCGCGACGATGCAATCATTCGCAAGCGTCCAGGTAGTTTTTGGTAGAAAACCTGAGAATGGTTGATGAAGAGCAGGAAGGAATTGTTTCATGTAAATCTTGATTCCTGTGCACTAAAAGTATTCCTAATTAGTTTCACCTTTCCACCAACAAATGTTTCCACCTTTTGGTCTTCTTCGTTTAAATTGTGTAAGCTGGGGAGTGGAGGAAAGAGTGTCAAGATGTGTATTGTATGTGATGTATGTACAGCTGATATATATATGACGGACTGATTAGTCAGTGGCATATCCACGTGACATTATGGTGTCCTCGGCTTACAAATTGTTATTGTTATTCTCTTAATAGTGTTCTTTTACTTATGACCAATCTTTTCGCCACGATAGTATTCACCTTTCCTTTCTCGCAGTGTCGCACTCGCTATCTTTTCCGTTAATGCTCTGCCCAGTACAAATTTCAGCGTTACATCGAGAATTGCGATCTCTAACTTAGAATTCCTGTCCTTCTCACTTTACGTTGTGGCAAAATCACGCTCGCATTCGAGGAAGAGATAAAAGGAGGTGCCACTTGAGAATCAAATGCATGGATTGACATATAGTGTGAGTCGTACAGGATGACTACTCCATCTCATTATGTTGTGGAGTTGATATTTGAAGTCACGATCGGATGCAGTAATCAAGCTATTGTCCTGAGACTCGACACCGACTCAAGTGAGATGAGGGTCAACCCCGACTGTTCCAAGGTCCCCCACTGGGACAAAGGCCTGCCAGTTCGAAGAAAATTAATGAGATGTGTTAGTAGAGGCTATGTCCGTGGATAGCATATCAACACTGGGTGAAAGGATTAGTCGAGGTAATTGCGAGCTTCAGATTCGAATTGCATGTTTCCTGATGCAGTTACTCCAAATCATGCCCCCTGTAATATTAAGACGGATTTTCAATTTCGCTGCGTCGTGCTATTCGGTATTTATTTGGCCTAGAGGACGCTTCTGCCTGAGCTTAGCCTAAGCTGTCTTAGCTTGCGACGCTCTTGTCGATAATTGAACATCTCAACACGCCACACATCTCAAACTTCAATCTCGCACTGCATGATTCTGCCAACCGCCATCCATTGCTACCAGGCAACACGCTGGTGCCTCCAAAGGTCCTCTTACGTAGGGCACTGAATATAAATATAACGTGTTTCCGCGACTGTCAATGTCGATTCCCGCTCGCCGACTTTGGAGCTTCCCCACTCGGCTAAAGTCAGCTTCTTCTAATTATCACATTCCCAACTCACCATCTTTTCTGTCTCCTAGTATCTCTCACAGCATATACCGTTAAATTTTTACTTTTGCTAAAGAGCACCGAGGAAGTGAGCTTCAAAATATGCCCAAGTATCCAGGACTTGGCCTCCCGCTACGCGAAAATAATCAGGATGATTATGGCTTCTATCCAATTGGAGCACATGGCAGCTGCTATGGTTCCGATTCTGACATACTACCTGTTCGCGAGCTTGCCATGATGAGTATCATGGACCGTCTCACCGACAAGGAGGATTGGCACAAGAAAGTTTTCGATGATGAGATTGTGTCCAAGTGGCGGACGGAAGCCCTCTCGATTCGGGACGAGACACTTTGGAAGCTGGCGTTCAGTGGAAAATCGCAATTTTTTGAAAATAACGGCAGCGTGACTGTAAAAGATGACTTCTCCATCCGCCATGTAACGGCTTTAGAGGGTATCATGACAAGCAACACCTTTGATTGTGTGAGTTACTCATAGCCTAAGTTTCATTTAAGCTGATTGCAAATCAAAGTGTGTCAAAGAACTCCAGAGCAAGGCCAAATATTACGAGAAGATCGGCATCATCCCAACTCTTGACGCATGCGCGGCTGTAGCCAAGTCAGATAAACTTGTCACTCCCGAGCTTCACCAATCTCTTCGAGACGCCTTCACCAAGCTTCAGGCGGATCACGCAGCCTCTCCGGATTGGCACCCGAGTTCCAACAACATGGTCCAGGATCTGGTTCATCCATCAATGTACCCTTTAGTCTATGGCCGCAGCAGGGTTATCAAGGAAGAACTTGTTGGAGTCGGCGATGCCATTGAGAAATGGGCCGGCAAGGGCGAAATTATTCCAAAGGACAACTTGAAATGGAACGAACAGAGAGACCGTTTCGGTTACGTAGGCTCTGGCACCGTGCCACCCCAATACTGGTCCGACACTTACCAGTGGCTGCCGGCGAACGTGGCTTTTCAAGCGGACGGTACCGTTAAGTTTACTAGTTATATCAACAACTTGCACCCAACCAGATATCCTGACATCTACCATACCATCGAGAAGTTGATTGAGAGTGCCCTCCCTGCGTGGGATCAGTGTCTTGCTCTTGCCGCAGGGTACAACGAGATCGATGGTCCTGGACGTTGCGGATCCAGATTTGAGCAGCCAGGCAATGCTGAGTACGTATTTCCAAGGTCTTCGATCTTTGACTTCAATATGTGCAGTGCTGAGATTCTTCAACAGTGACGAAAACCCCAACAACTGGATACCGTCGAATCCCCAGGAAGTAGCAGATGTGGAAGTTAAATGGGATGAGATCCAGAGTCGATATAGATACGAACCGGAGTACGATGATGAGACAGAAGTGAAGTGGAAAGTGCTGCGTAAACCTATTATTCCGGAGCCCACTTTTAAGGACGTTGATTACACCCCCGAGCCAGAGCAACGCCTCAAAAATAAGTTCGGAAAATCCGGCCTCCAAATTATTGTAAAAATGGCATCCATTGAGCTCACACCTGAAAAACCAGAGTTCCCAGCAGGCGGATGGCACGTAAGTCTTATCCCAGTCCTTTATTTCTAGTATAATCGTCGCTCACTAGTCCCCAACCAGATTGAAGGGCAAATGAATGAACATATTTGCGCCACGGCACTATACTACCTTGACAGCGATAATGTCTCTCCAAGCAATTTATCTTTCCGCATGCAGACATCAGCCTACATCAATGACGAGATTAGTGTGGGGCAGGATGCCTATCACTGGCTGGAGCAGATCTACGGAACAGGTCTTGGTAGCGGTAGCTCGCCATGCCTCCAGAACTATGGCAGTGTTGAGACCCATCAAGGGAGACTGCTTGCTTTCCCAAACGTTTTGTGAGTATATCGTTCATGGATTGGGCTTTCATTGTCAATTTTGCATGTTTGCTGACGCCAGTCAAAGTCAACATAGAGTATCTCCGTTTAAATTAATTGACCCAACGAAACCCGGTCATCGGCGGTTCATCGCACTCTGGCTCGTAGACCCGACGAGGCGCATCATATCTACTGCTAACGTGCCGCCTCAGCAGCAGGACTGGTGGGTTGATTCGATCTTCGGAGATACTCCTGAGTCTCGGAGTGAAGCCGTATCCAAGCTTCCAGCCGAGCTAGTATCTTTGTTGAGAGCGAAAGGGATGCGTTCGGATGTCTCTGGCTCGAATCCGGGAATATTGCCAGCGGAGTTGATGGAAATGGTGCGCGAACACTTCAACGCCGATACGACCACACTCCCGATGGGACTAGAGGAGGCGAAAGAGCATAGGGAAAAGCTTATGCAAGTAAGGAGTAAGTTTCTTCAGACTACTGAGGACGGGTGGCAGCAGCACTCATACAGCTTTTGCGAGCATTAAAGCATAGGCGTTTTCACTCCTACACCATTGAACTTGAGCCACACCGCACCTCAAATCATGCGCTTGTTTCAATACCGCGTTTATTGCTTGTACATAAGAACGAATTAAGAGCCGCAGTGGAATAGTTAGGTAAATAGTTCGAGACCCTTCGCAGGTTTCTTCAAAGCGTTTTTTGTTGCGTAGTTTGACCTGGAAAGAGAAATGCCGACTACTTCTCCATCGCCTCTCTCAACATGTATTGCGCCGTAGCAAAGAGCTACTTTGCGGAAATCTACCACCAGCACGGGTTGAAGGCTTGGGTGCATGGTACAGGGAACAGGTCTTGGTTTCTTTGTCAGCGGCTTGCTTCGTCATCAATCAACGCGGCATATATATGGGCATCCGAACACCACACCCATGGAGAAGATGGATGAAGCATACATCATTCAAACGGGGAATCACCATCAATCGAACCCCACCGGACACACGACCCTCACCCCAACGAGATCACGAACATTTCTTATATCTTTCATCACAGTTCTCTCTCTTTTTTGGTTTGGTAGCTAGATATAACGAAATTGCAGCGGTCTATTGCCAAACCTCACTTTGATTCTCCCTCCCTCAGTGCATTGCTGCTTCGGACATCGCATGGCTGCGAGTCGCCCTCCTACCCTTGTGATATTTCTATATCACACACCTTCCCTCCACTGCAGTATGACAGTCAAAGTTGGTTTAAGATTCTCTAGACTCACTACTGTATAGCCGCTACGTCTGACCGAAAGATTCCCTATTGTGAAGAATGAGCGTTTTCTATTTCTCGTGAGTGGCCTTCCAACAATTGTGAAAATTAATATTCTTCATATTGTGCGTATATTTTCAATGTAGTATCAGTTGGTCGAATTCTCAACTAGAAAGAAAGAATGAGGATTCAATATGTTATCATGAACGGCGTTGGAAGAATCGGACGGAATTCATCTCTCGATTCAACCCCTGCAGAGGCACTGTGAATTCCAAGGTTATTTGTGGCGTTCCTGCAACACCCGAAAACGCCCCCAGCGGCAACTCCATGCATGAAAAGCCAAAAGCGGGCAAGCGATCATCATTGACAGTATGGATTCTCCTGACGTGGGATAGCGAATACGAGTCTAAAACCTCTACCCTTGTATCTACCGGTCAGGACGCAGGTTTCGGGCTATGTATTTTAGTTTGCGGCCCGCCTCTATGAACTCTTCGTCAGTCTGTCGGTTTATACTATCCCCACAACCATGATATCCTGTACAGGTTTCCCCCAGCCATTGTGTCTGCTTTTCGTTTCTATTATCGCCTTCATCGTACCAATCGCAAAGGCCCAAATCGGCACGATAACCCAAGATCTCACTACCCTCTCCGCCTTCCCGCTCCAGAAAGCATGCGCGCAAAGTTGTTTTGTGAACACTGGATTCTGCCCCAGCGATGTGCTCGGAATTGAGATCGGCTGTGCAGTCCACACAGATTGCTTTGACAGCGGTTGGCAAGCCAAAAACGACTGCTATTGTCGGCAGGATTTGCAAGGCGCAGCTCTAGGCTTTCTGTCTAGCTGTGTCACTAAATCGTGCCGGCAAGGCGACGTTGCGATCGATGCGTCTACCGCGGGGAGCCTGTATGCGCAGTATTGTTCTCAGAAAGGATACCCACCTCCGGCTTCGCCAGCTGCTATACCGGCAACAATAACAAGCTCAAATAGTTTGAGTAGGTCAACGGCTGAGGGCGTTGCTGGTCCAACAGGATCCTCAACATCAAACATTTCGTCCTCGCAATCATCCAAGCTTTCCACTCAGGCGATCATTGGAATAGCTGTTGGAGGAATAATTGGGCTGCTCCTTCTTGTGTATGCGATCAACAACTGCTTGGGAAGGAAAAAGGCTTCATACCCACAATATCCACCTTATCCGCCTCCAACCAGTCAACAGCCCGTGTTCCCACCGAATCCCTACCACGAGCCTTATTACCCAACGCCACACGCCGGATCGGAGGTATCGCCAGATGATTCAGTGTCGATGGTTTCAGGGATGCCGAGACCAGCACCCACGCTCGTGTCTGCTGCGCCGGGTTATGGCCCAAGATAGTAGATGCTTAATGTCGACGAATATGTTACAGATCCTTCAGAATTATTCTTTTTAGTACGAACGTGTGGTAATTTCTTGTGTTGCGTGTATTATAGTACCAATATCTCTGTCTTTTTCAAATGCGTACAGTACTAGTAACTGAAGAAACGTACACACTATACTTCAACCCCACTCTTGCACACGGGGCGGCTTTGTCAGATAACCCAAGTACTTCCTTGCCTGAGTCTCATATGGTTCCATATCTAAGTTCGGAAACTCTTTCAGCGCATCCAGTCTTTCCACCATCAATAACTCAATGTCTTCACGTCCGGGATGACTTTTTGGTTCGACCCCACGCGTCCTCGCCTGTAGATACACATGCCAAGCACTGACGCACGCCAACAGAAATTCGACCTGTGCAGTCATGCATCCATCCTGGCAACGAAGGACATTCTCTCGCGCCGCTTCACCGTACTCTAGGGCTTGAATCGCGTGCATTCTTCGTTCAGCACCATCGCGAGCTCGCATGGATAGCCCAAGCGAGGTCTCCATTAGCTTCTGACATAGGCGCGAGACTTGCTTGGGTGAAGATGTGGGGCTACTCTTGAGGTAGAAAAGCGCCTTTGTGAAATAATGTCGGGCTTGCTTCAGGTTATCTACTGTGATGCGGTCAGGAGGTACTTTGAGGTGCGAGTTTCCCAAGTTTATGAGTTCTGTGATTTCTGATGTCGTTGCTCGTGACAGGGGTTGAGACGGTCGCTGCGTATCTTGCTCAAAGGTTTGTTGCTTCAATCTTCTGATAAAGTCTGGAGAAGGTTCATCTGCACGCCGGTCAAGAAATCAGCCATAACTTCATATTGTAGACCTAATTATACGAGATGTGTGTCAGACGTACACTCCTTTGTCCTCAGATTCTCTACACACGCCTTCACCTTTCCCTTGGTTCCTCGTTCCCTCAAGTACGTTGATGCCGCCGCTCGAATGAGGTCCTGCTGCTCGAATTCCGCTAGCCCCACATTCTCTAGTCCATGCTCAACATTGAACCGAAAGCAGCGATCCTTTTCCACGTGATCACGCCAGCGTCCCAAAAACTGTTGATTAGTGCTCTCCGTCTCTGTCGCCTCTTTCTGTAGCGTCTGCACAAGGTTCTTCAGCCCTTTTTCCGAGACACTCCGGACTCCTGGGTGGCCAGTGCCGATCGAAATGAAGCATTTCACAAGTGGTTGCAAATGTCCCGTGTCTTCGCACCAAAGGTCAGCTGCTTCCTCTTCGACTTCCACAATAGGGTTGTTGGCCCCGATGGCGCCGTCCACAAACTTGCTACCGTCGATGGCGATGTCTGAGAAGTAGGTTGGGGCGGCGGAAGTCGCAAGTGCGGCTTCGAGAATTGTTGGATGGAAATCCGAGCCTGCTGGGAGACGGTAGCTCCGCAGACGGGTGATGGTGTTCGTCTTCTGAAATTTTGTGCAGACGAAACTGGAAGGTTAGATGTGAAGACGGGATTAGCTATGACCAAGAAACTCACACTCTACACCGCGGTCTCGTCCTAGTTTCGAGCTTCTCGTCGAGAGCGATGCCACGCATTTTCAGAACCTGCGAAATGGCATCTTCAAGTGCCTTGGACGAGAATCTCGGCTTAACGCCCCCCAAGACGCCTATGAAAGAACGGCTAGTTTTCTTCTCAAAAACATGCTTCATCATCTTGCTGTATGCATCTATACATTCCTCGACGGACATCTCAAGCCTGCCCAGCATAATGGCGATGAGTCTGAGATCACAGCATTAACATGGCTCAACCCTGTCAGAATCAGACGTAACATTTCATACCCTCCTGTACTCGTGCCACCGATCAAGTCAAAGATTTCGCACGGTTTCCGTGGCTTCAGGCCTGCCTCTTCGCGCTCATGGTTCAGTCGATTCATGATGCTCTGCAGAATGTAAAGAGTCGCGAGGCCCCGAACACCGCCGCCGTCCAAGGACAACAGGCAGTAGCCTGTATTGTCAAATGTGTGACCGTCGCTAGTTTGAACTTCAGACAGCGATGTCGTTGAAGGTAGTGGGCTCTGTGCGTTATTACTCTGCGCTTCCGCCATGTCGTCTTCGTGCCCTTGCGGAAGTGGTTCGATGTGAAGGAGTTGCAGGCATTGTGGGATTTGGTGCTCATTAAACCGGGGTTCGGATTACCTTGCAGCCTTGCGGAGTTCAGCTGATGCTAGCCCCATGCATAGCTGCAGCTGCATCACACATTCAAAGATGCAACTAGCGAATCATAGAATAACAATAATAACAGGGGTGAAAACGGACCGCGGGACTGGAAGCGAGAAGCGGGATCCAACGGGACTGTACGGAGACCAAAATAGAATCACAAAATGATGATGGAATAGTGAGAGAAGCAACCCAGTAGAAAATCTCGATATACATTTATGGAATGAGCGATGAAAGTAAAATTGATGATTTGAATGAAAGCATGAATACACGAGATAGGTGTTCGCTCATAGACTGCAGTTCACAACTTCCAGAGAACACGTGCAAGACAGCGAAAGGACTAGCATTAGACTACCGAGGTCTACTAACAGCGGTTTACAAAGCGCTTGAGAATCGTCTTAAAATATAGTGCAGCTGCCTCTTCGTGTCATTCAATTCGCCCCCTTGCCCGAATACCGTCCTGCTCCTTGATCTCGGCATCAGCCTCCAACCTCGCTTTCTCTCTCCTAGCTTCTCGCATCCTCTTCACTAAGGTTGCCACCTGCTCTTCCATATTTTCTAGCGTCTCTGTCACTATAACCAGCTTCCCCTACTTACTCATCCTGTCCCAATAGACATGGTTCTCCCTAGCATGTAAGTTTTTTTTCGGCTGTGTTGTGGTTGTAAAGTTGGGCTTTTGCCCTACTGGTGGTGCTCGCTTGCGAGATTCATAGATGTAAGGATCATTGTGTACGTGAGCCAGAGCGCCCAGATGGCTGTTCTAGAGTTGAGACAGAAGGTGTAGCCTCTCTACCATTATTTTGTCGTACCGATGTGAATGGCGAGATGCGAAGCATCGTCGCGGTGACCACTCCTCACACTGCTATAGAAATGACAGATCTGAAACTACAAGGTTGGTATCAGGAGGCTGGTATACTATATACCTCTATTCTAAAATATACTTGCATCGATCTTTGAAGTGTCGTACAATAGTAGAAGGGAGATGAAACGCGAGTGGATGATATCTCTGAACGATGCCAACCTATGAGTAATATTGGTGCAACAGAAAATTGAGGAACTAGATTGATTGATTGATTGTCGTTTGCGAGAGCCCTGGTCTTGTTAACTAGCTAGCGCTCTCTGGATGGCTCCACTTTGAAGTAACTCTAGTTTCACCTGTGTATCAAGGGGTTCGACTTGAACAGGTAACATACTGAAGCCGCTTTTGAAGCGACACGCTCCTAAATCACCTAAATCGTCACACAATCAAATAAACAATCAAATAAATTATCATGGTTAAGCCTCGAAGTCTGTGAGCAAAATTTCTCTACCAACCGAATGCGCCTTACATATCTGCAACTGCACCACTTCGGTCTCGTCTACTTCCTATCCAGAATTTCGGCACTGGAGGTGAAAGGTGCCTCCTGTGATGACATCAGGCCTGACCTTGTGACGGGCACGCTAGCTCACCGTAGAGCCGATGCCAAGCCTCTTATGAACACGACAACCCACTCGCTTGCCTTTCTCTCATTTGCTGCTCTCAAAATTCACCCCAGGCAGGAACTTCTGACCTCCGACTCAACCTATCAATCTAGTATGCGCATTGGCCGACTAAGTCTTCTATCAGGTATGTCCTTCTCTTAGGCATTTGAATATAGTGAGGCTTGGATCCTTTGCGCCTTTAAGCATTGATTTCACTGTTCTAACCCGCAAGTGAAGTTCTATTCTACTCCTACTTGAGCGACACGGTTTTCAAACGGTTGAAAGCCTGTCTCTTCAAGGTATAGCCTTGCAAAGAAGACTGGTCAGCTCCCTGCATCCGCTAATGTGCGCAATAGAAGTCAAAGTAAGCATGAGGTTGTATAGTTCCCCAGATTCCAATAAACGCGACGCTGACAGTAGGCATTTAATCGAATCCATTTGATTATATAGCTCGAGCAGCTAATATGCGTTTTATATGCCTGCTGCTCCTCTCACCACCATTGTCCGGTCAGTCATTTTCGGGGTCCGTTCTTTCTTATTTGCGTAAAGGATCATGGACCAGGGAATTCTCCTCTCCATTAATCTTATTTCAACCTGCAGCGGAAGACATTAGTCTTATCTCGATGCCTACGGCTTATTGCGCCAGGCCTCAGTCAAAAACTCCTCGGCATGAGTAAACTTGTAGTCTGGAAGCAGCCGATTCCACTCATCTGAGACCTTCAAAGCCCCGGCAGAGATACCCAACAGCATTCCAGCAAGCAGGCTTTTCGATAACATGCCAATCTGCTCGGGTGGAATGGAGGGGTGATCGACCCTGGGCAGCCACGAGGCATCCACCACTCCAGCATTAAGATCATCGGCCTTTAGCCTCTCAATGGCGAAGGGCCCGCCTAATAAGGTTTAATTAGCATACATTTGTGGAAATGAAAGCGGAGGACAGAAGGACGCACCGCGTATTTTTTCGCCTAGAGTAATAAGTTCCTTGATCGAAAGCTCGTCACCTTTGATGCCACCGACGAGAGGCCACTCGCCTTCGTACTCAACGGCTCTGGCCACTACGTTGGTGAGATCTTGCACAGTAGTGAGAGTGATGCGGTCATCGTCACTACCATCTAATATAAGGGCCCGGCGTTTGTTGAAGTCAATTTGGTTTTGAAAGGGGTGGATGTGTTTTGAGGATTTGAAAGGAGCCGTGAAGTAATTCACGAACATTCCTGGCTGAAAGAGCGTGTACTCGAGAATCTATGGATGAGTAGTCTATTAGCCGTTTTGTTGAAATTTAATTTGATGCCTCAGCTTACCTTCTTGTCCTTGTTCAGCTCGTGAAGGTAATCTCGTATCTCGCCCTTACCAGAATACCAGGACATGTACTCAAAGCTGGATCTTCAAACATAAGTAAGTCAAAACCGCATTTTCTCAGGATTTGGATAGCTTACGTGGCCCATTCGCTGGGAGCAAAGCGCTCTACGCCAGCTTGAATTGCAGCATCGATGAGGTTCTTCTGGGCTACATTCCCCTTATCCGACTGCGTGGTGATGAAAGAGAGCACAGTGTTGATTCCTTGTAGGATCTCTGCCAGCTGCTTTGGATCTTCATAGTTTGCCTTGACCCAAGTTATGCTTGTTGTGGGCCCTTCAACGGGAACATCCTGTGTATGTTAGTGGACCGTAACGACACATCATGGTGGAGCAAGGAACAATATTCGAACCTTTCTGGACAAGAGAAGGATCTCGTGCTTCTTGGTAGCAACGAGGACATCAACAACCTCTTGGGCAACGTCTATTGAGGCACCAGTAAGCTTGAAAGTTAGGCGTACATACACCAATGGGAAAGCGTACTGCCAGAGCCGCCGGCGATTGCAATCTTGACCATTTCTCTTTGCGTAAATAAAATTTGGATTGTGAGGCCGACCGTTTTGTGTATCTGTGAGTACGATCTAGGTGTAGGAGCTACTTATAATACAGGGCTTGTGACGGCTGGATGGTAGGTATGCTGGGGCGTTAGCCTCGACCGACGCTTCGGCGGGACATACGAACACGTGGGCGCCGACGGCTTCCGCCGAACATTCGGACAAATGGCTCATAACGATTCAGCTGGAAATATAAGACAGAATGCTGACCATTATGATACCAAACTTCTCAAAGCTAAATGAGCAAGGGATATATGTATCTGGAGGCGGAAAAGAGTATCTTAAACCATATCCTCGGCTCTTTTGTTAGGGGGTTATATCTGGCAAGTTTGTTTAGTCTATTTGTTACGTTGTTGTAGCTCATTTATTTAATTTCAATCGTCAAAGAATGCCAAAATACCGTCACTATGCCATCTATTGTCCACCCATTGTGTGCCAGGCTCCCCCGATCCACTTGGCACTGCAGTCCCGTGGGTAAGGCTATTGAAAAGGGCCAAATCCACGCCTTGTAGGGCCAATTCATCTGCACCTGCCGTCAGCCAGGAATTAAACTGCTGTGTGTCCTGGGCTCCATCTCCATTGAAGTTAAAGACTTTGTTATTTATTGATGGATCGACGTGCGACGACACGGCCTGCCAGCTTAGATTGACCGACTGACCGCCAGCTTGACATCCAGTTAGAAAATTTGAGACTGCCAGTGGGTTTTCGTGCTCTTCCTGGTGCTCTGCTAGCAGCGAGGCGGAGACACCTCCGCGCTCGAGCTTGATGCTCCCATAGTGTGGGATGAAAATGCGTAATACTTTGCCGTCATCGCTCACTTCACCACTGCATTCGAGCTCATCCTCTCCACTTCTAGGGGACGAGTCGGTGCTGTAGCTGGTGCCGTTGGCGGCGTCGGCCTCGATAGCGAGTAGATGGCGGAGGTTGCTAGCGATTTTAGAGGCAATCGCATCTACACTGGTGTCGGCCATGTACTCTATGCTCTCGAGAGTGCGCTCCATCATGCCGCGGTCGCTGAGACGTTGGTGTACGAGGAAATCGAAGACGGTGCTGCTGTTAGTGTTGCTGGAGCGAACCTGGCACTGGCGATGGGCGTCGATGTGCGCGATGCACAGCGTCGTGCTAGCAATGAAGGCGAGGAAATCGACGCCGCGGCAGTAAGAGCCAACTGTCTGGGAGCTATGAAAGGACACGAAGCGTGCTAATATCTCTCGGCTGGCATTGATGGCCGTGATCTTGCTGTAGTCGTACTTTCGGCCGGCCGAGAAGCGCAGCATATACGGCAGATGTAGCTGCGCCAGTAAGTGATAGTGCGTGAACTGGTCCATGAGGCGGCTTGAATCGCGGAACACTTGCATGTCATCGCCGGCGCTGGACGTGAGGTTGGGGGTGAGCCACCACTTTGGCGGCATTGAGGCCGAGGCTTTCTGCAGCAGATTGTCAATCTCCTGTGTCGCGGCTAGGTTGTGCATATCGGCGTCGTTGCGCTGCAGAATTCGCCCTCCTGCGACACAGTCGATACGCTCTAGGAGTTCCATGGGCGTGCAGTTTTTCAGTGCCTTCGGGGTAGCGAAGCTGTTTTCGGGTGAGGCCTGCGGCAAACCCAGCATCAGCGAGAGGTAGCGATCGGATTGGACCAGGCGGAACCACATGTGCTCCGGGCTGATGCGAGTTCGGGTCTCGCGCTCGAGCGTCTTCAACGACGGCGAGTGGGTGCCTCGGTGCAGGCCCATCATCTGTGCGATGGCCATGGCCCGGCGCGTGGCGAGATAGGCGCGGCGGAGGTTGCCCGTATTGTTGTGGTACATGCTCTCGGCCATGATGCACTCGATGCCCTCGATGTAGCCGACGAGCTCGTCGTTGCTAGTCACCAGCCTGATGGCTGTCTCCACCACGTGACACATGATGTCACGATAGCTGGTGCTCAGGCCAACGAGGTCCTTGGGGGAGGGGACGCCCTGCAAAAATGTCCCTAAGAGCAGAAGTTTCCGTGCAATCAGAACCGGATGAGATCCCGGCGCGGGCAGCTGCAGCATGCTCTGTGGTGATGGCACGACTGCCTCCTTGTCCAGAAGGAGAGAGTATGGTGTGTACATTACCCCGTGGAGGAGCACCGAGGGCCCGACGTCGACGCTCATAATGAGGTCGAGGTCGTGCTGGCTGGGCCATGCCGCCAAAAGAGCGCAGGACAATTCATAGTACTTGGTTGACGCTCGCGGGTCCTGCCCTGAAGTGATGATTGTGGTTAGCGGAGGCTTTGAGCCCACAAGCATCTCTGTCTCGGCCTCTAGACTCTGCATTTGTCGTGTTACAACAAATACGTGGTAGTGTTAGGGAAAGGGCAGGATCAGCTGACCTCGGACTGCCTGTCCCGGCGGAGCAACTCCGGGGTGTCTTTGTCTTTGGGCTTCTTGACGAGCTGCCTGACGAGGGCCTCCACTCGGCCCAGCCTGTCCCCCAGGTCTCCCATTTGCATGCTGCTGCCGGAGGGCGTAGGCTCGTAGGGAAACTCCTGGCCGATGCACGTGGTTCCGCGGCGCCTGCACCCGTCGCAAATGGCGTCCGGGGGTGTGGCGAACACGCAACGCACCTTCCGCCGCTTGCACTCCCAGCAGCTTTGGGTTCCCTTGCGAGTCTTCCTCTTCTTGAGTTCAGGCTTTTCTCCTGCCGACACCATATTCTTGCTACTGTGTACTACGCCGCCTGTTTTGGCACGACAGCTTCGAGCCTCCAAAAAGAACGGGATCGGACGGTCGCGAACTGTAGATTCACGAATATGTGCCCGGGGTTCCGGTGGAGAACGGGTCTGCCGAGTTTAAGATTGAAGGTGCGGAAAGAGGATCTAGTAGACATCGCCGAAGCTTGCGCCGCAGTTCGGCGGACGAATTCCCGAGGCGGCGGGGAACCCTCGTCGAAAAGGATGGAGAAGGACTCCATGGTTTCTCACCAAAAACTTTACTGAAAACTCAAGCATAATAAATATGGCCAACAACCGCCTTTATCTCAAAGCTCTCGCCATGGTGCCTACTAAGTACTTTGTCCGACCCGTCTACACAATCTCCTTTGCGACTTTGACTCGGTAAGCTCGCGTATGGGGTTTCCGCGCACGCGCAACAACCCCAACGACCCATCTCATCGACGTGATAAATATCATCACAACGCGTTTACCATGGATATACGCGAAGCAGCCATTGAAGCAGCCATCAGTGATTATGTCGCAGGTAATTACCCTAGCCAACGGGCAGTTGCAGACGCACACGGTATCCCTCCAAGCACGCTCCAAGGCCGAATCAGCGGTGCGACGAACAGCGCGATATCTCATCAACATCAGCAGTGATTGAGCCCACAACAAGAGGAGTTCCTCGTTGCACGGATACTTGAAGAAGGCGCGCGCGGTTATCCTCCCTCGATCCCCCGTGTACGAGAAATGGCCAATCGAATACTGAGGATGAATGGCGGCCTGAATCCGATCGGCCACGCCTGGGTGCCACAATTCACACGACCGAACCCACGCGTCGCCTCCGTGGTAGGCAGGAAAATCGAGGCTCCCCGGGCTGATGTGGCTCCTCTTGATCAAATCCGCGCGTTCCTAGCGCTCTTTGAGCGCACTCGAATACGACTCAATATACGCCTCGCTGCATCACGATGAAGTAGTTCTATCTGACAACGTCGCCTTCTCGATCTTGGGTGGCTTTTGCGATTAACGAGTCGGAAGAGTGCGCCATTTACAGCATTCTGTGTTTTTTTCGTCGTATTGGCCGTCGCAACCGCGATCCCTAATAGCAAATAGAAAGCCTATCCTTTAGATTTAACAGTATATACTAGGAACGGCCTGTTAAACGCCTTGTCTCGCTAAGCGAATTCCTCCGGGAGTGCAAGTTTGAATCAACCTTACATTCACCTAATGAACATGGACCTATTATAGGGGATCGACCTCAGGCTTTGTTACTTCAAGTACATCCGTTCGATATTGGCTATCTCATGCCTGGACGGCTACCTCCTTGATTTCCTCCTTCGCCACGGCAGGGCTCGACACGAAAGCAGGCACTTCACCTGCAGGGTCATCCTCCCCGGCCTCCTTCATGCCTCCCAGAATCATTGACCTGGGCGCCATGGCTTGCCACTGCCACGGGTCGGTGAAAGCCTTGAATTTCTCGTCATGCCACTGCCCAGCTGTCACGTACCGCCCCTCGCTGTCCACGAACATGGTGTCGTCCTCAGCTCGGAGGAAGTAGGCGATCGAGTAGCGGTGCTCCGTCGGGTTGAAGGGCACGACGCGGTGGATGCACGACTGCATCTTCATCCCACTCGCGAACCGCAGCGAGTCGCCGACGTGGACGAAGGCGCAGCCCGGCTTGGGGGCGACGAAGCCCATCTCGCGGGCGCCGCACGTGCCTGGGGGCCGGATCTGGAGGCCCCACTGCTCGCTGAAGAGCAGCGTCAGGGAGCTGATGTCTGTATGTTTCTGGTGGCCGATTTTCTTGTTGCCAGTCACATCGGAAGGTAGGTAGTGCATCATTGACAGCTGGTTAGGGTTAGATAAATTGCTAGGCTTCTTATGTAGGTGAGGGGTCGGGAAAATGAATAGCCTTACCGTGGTGGTTGACGGGCGGTCATTACGGTGTGAGTTCTCAAAGCGTGCGGCTCCAGCTAGGTTCATCCCGGTGGAGAGGGCCGAGAGAATGACCTTGGTGATGGTGTTGCAGCTGCCGATGGCGTTCTCCAACACCTGCAGATCGCCGCTGTTCTTGATCACGGCCGGGACCTTAGGACTACCCCTCTGAATCTCATCTCGCGATACCTTCAGCATCTCATATCCGTCTTTGGTACCCGCCCCAAAGGCACCCGTGCGATTGCCCACTGGCTCGTAGCCAAGGTGCGAAGAAATCAGCCCGAATTCATTCTTGGCCTCAATCGGCGACTCGAAAAAGCGGTGCATGAGCTTGAGAGTCTCCTGCTGGTCACCGAGCATTCTGCGGCCGTCGATGCCCTGAAGATCGAGGTAGAAGTACCCTTCTTCAAGACACGCCCTGAGCACCTTGTCCACTTCACCGGGATCCTGCGAGAGCAGTTGTCCATAGTCGATTGTTTGCATCGGCCAGACGGGGACTTTCTTGCCCTGCCATTCGACGGTTTGCGGAGGGTCAATTGCGGGAGCCATAGCGTCCGGGGCGTCTTGCGGATTCTTGAGTAGTGATAAAAATAATTCTTTTTTAAACTGTACGAATGTCTTCTCAAAGAGCCCAGCTCGCAAACTTCAAGCCTCCATGAGACAGAGTTTATATACCTACGGTCTTGGGTTCATGACTGTCGGCCAGCGCGGCTGTTCAACCTATCTTAAAATCCCTAATCATCGGACAGTCATTATTGATTAAATAATTTTAAAAGATATAACGGTTTAACAACAGTTAAGCTGATTAACCTTATTCTACTGGTAACTAGAGTGTAGTTGGCTGCGTTGTCTGGCTTCCCCGCTCTCCATGTCTCGTCTAAGGGGTGTTGTATTCTACCAAAGTGGTTTATCCACTTCGCTGTCGGCAGATCGCTGGTCATGCTTTGAAGAGAAATATGCACTATACAACATATAAAAATTCGGCAAGAGCCTCTTCCCCTCAACTTGGCAATATCATTCGTGGACCTAAGGCAGCCAAGGCAAGCATTCCGAGTCAAATCCCGTGCAACCAAACCACTCCCCACATCTGGGCTAGCTGCCTAGCCCATCTTGGTACTATATAATATGGCAAAGCCGGCAAGATTAGCCTCTTCTCTTCGGCTTGGCAATAATACTCTAGTGACATCAAGAGAAAATGCAAAGTCTGCGCAACAAAAGGGTTGTCTAAGAATCGTAGCAAACTAGGCATCTAACCTCGATGCTCTGCCGAGAATCACCATCGCAGTGAGCGGGATCCTCAAATGCCGAGTGCAGTGACCTTCGTGCCACTGACGTGTTGGAATCAAAGCATTTGATAAGAAGCACGTCTCGAGGTGTCATCCGGTGCTTGTAGTACCACCGATGATTCGGGTTGTGTCGAACAACCCAGGATTCGCCTTTGAAGTCGTCTTCGGTCATCTCGGCCCCGACGAGGTCGGCGTCCGGAACTGAGTCTGCATCGGCAACAGCGATGGGATCCTTCAAAATCGTCTCGATGGGCCGCCAGATGTTGATGATCTGATACCTCCTCTTCATCAGCTCGTCTGCTTCGTTTGGGAACTCCCATCTCAGCCTCAGCTCGGCTCCGGCGTACGACTGGTCTACATGTGTTCTTGTGACTGGCCCACGGTTTGCGAGGTTGTTCAAGCCCAGGTGGTGCCACTGGGTTGGCCCACGGCGGACCTTGTGGTTAAAGATGCGGACGTGGCCGGCCCCGGTGACTTCTTTCAAGAGCTTTTCGCATTCATCATAGTAGGCTGATCGAATTGCTTGTTCGTCGGTGAAATCTTTCTCATGGCTCTCCTGGTGGCAATATTGGAATCCGTGGCTGTCGAGTGAGTACTTGTCTTCGTTGCCGCTTACGTCGATCACCACGAAGTTGTGGGCACGGTGCGGCCGTTCGTTTGTGATTCTACCTCTTCCGATGAAAATTGGGGTCGGGCGGGAGCCGTCCCCCGGATCGTCCCAATAATTTAGCGTCGTTGCCACATGGTGTTTGTGGATTTGGTCCCCATTGACCACCGGCGGCGTATCATACATCTTGAATATGCCTTTGAAGTACTGATTGAGAGCAGACTCATTATCTTGTGAGTAAGAATGAACAATTAAGGGCCCAGTTTTTGGGAGTAGATTGACTTCCTCCAACTGCCGGGATCAACTGTCCCAGAACATCACGGAGCCTCTAATTCCGGCCGGCAATTATCCATGGCTGGCTGCAGGCAACATTAGCCGATCCCGACCACACCCGCTTTAGTTGTCCTGTCGGGTCGAACTTTTGAATATTCTGTCATCGATAATCGAAAATGAGTGCCCTATCGTAGTGCTGGGAGTAGGTAGATAGGTGAGTTGCAGCAACTCAAAACGCATCGATACTTTACAGATCCGAAGAGAAAGAGATGGGAGAAGACGACTTCATACACGTTTCTAAGGACGACGTCTGCCCAGAAAATGTACCTCAAGACGATTCTCACAAGTATTTGTGAGAAATTGACAACTCCATTGAGAGTCTTCGGGATTCTCTATGGCCGCTGAACAAGTTCATACACGAAAACCCCGAACTCGCCTTTGAAGAGCACAAGGCACACATAAAATCTTGACGAATTTCATGCGGTTGCAGAAAGACTGGCAAGTCACAGCCTCGGCCCATGGAATGGAGACGGCATGGGTAGCCGTCTACGATAGCGGAAAGGAGGGGCCTGGTGTCTCTTTCAACGTTGAGATGGGTGCGCCAATGCACGGAGATGAGCCGGAATGGATCCAAACCGGAGAAGAGATCTTGAAGGTTGTTTTTCCAAGCTGCATATATTGTTGTAGTGCGAGTTCTGAGTAATCAATGCTGGCTTCTTATTATGTGGCTTCGGTGAAATAGCTGCTGCTATATATACCGAGACTATTTACAGATCAGTAAATAGAAAAGATAGTCATGGTATGAGATACCTTTGATTTAAAAATTATGAAGGGATTATTTTATCCAGTTGACGAATATAAGTAACAAAGATGCGGCTTTGATTTGTCGGCGTGTCAGCTTAGCCTTTCATGCCATACCATTTGAAACTAATTCCCTAGACTAAATCTATATGTTGTTTCTATATCACGTGGTTGATGCCAAGTCCCGACACGGGCCTTGGTGCCTCAGGGCAGAACTTCCTCGTCCTTCTCCTCCACCTTGTCCATCTCTCCTCAGCCATCATCAACAGCCTCATTGTACGCTCAATAGGCTAATATGGCTCGATTTCTATCCCCACCCACCATCCCAACAAGTTCGACACGAACCCAAACCACTTGCGTTGTTTTTTGCATTTATTTTGATTCTTTGCTTTTCCGTATATAGTCCGAAGCCGGGTGGCCAGCTCCCACTCAGAGTACTACGTACTACGTACTCTCCAATATCTGTAGGCCCCTGAGTACCCTCGGAGGGTATCTCATCGCTCGCACGTGACTGGGCCATGAGAGTTCTCACACGAGACTCAACTACGGGAGCTGCCCCTGAGCTTACGCCCCCAAATCAAGCGTTACAAACAAGATAAACACCTACTTCCCTGATGATGATGCGTGAGAGATAGATTAATGATAATGTAGAATTACTCGCAAACGGCAATTTTCCACATCGCCTTGACAGCCATTGTATACTCCTCCTCGTGAGTGCGTAGATGATGGCAGTGAGCCGTATCTTCCCACAAATGAACATCCACGTCCCAACCCCTTCCCTTGGCCTCTTCAGCATGACTTATTACATCCTGAAAAGGAATATAGACGTCTTTTTTGCTCGCGAAATAGCAGATCCGTTTTCCCGTCCTCGGCCCCTTTTCATTCACTTCTCCCACTAGCATCAAAGTCTCGTCAAGAATTGCGTCTCGGCAAATCTTTTCGGGCCTAAGACAATAACCCAACATAATCGAGACCTCCAATATGAGTAGCGCGCATGCAAGTGCCAGAGGGACGAAAGTGTTTAGAATGGTTGTATCAGGTAGAGCGCGCATAAAAGAGTTGTAGTTCTGTCTGTAGCCGCCTATAGCAAGTGCAGAATCGATGACAATGCCTGTGAGCGGTAACGGTACATCAATCTCTTTCTTCAACTCTTGCAAAAGTTGCACGATTGAGTTCGCACCCCCGTTGGAGAAGACATGCAACAATATGCGCGGACGAGCTTTCGGGTTGGCGTATTCGCTTTCTTTGAGAACCTCAAGAATGGGGCCTACAGCAGGCTGGATATTTCGACGTTGGATTGAATATGGTAGTGCCATAGAAAGTATTGGTGCTTTTATTAAGAGTATCTTAACTTCAGGCAGCAATTTTTCATAGAAGAGTGTGTATTTGGCGATATTCTTGGCTGAGGCATTCAGCCACGTTGCGAGGATGATGAGATGACCTTTTACGTGGTTCTTTGGAGCGCGAAGATGGGTGGACGAGCCGAGGCATTGAAAATTCAAAGCAGAAAGATCATCTTGGACGGTCGACATGGTGGTGGTTGTTGGAGTTGGAAAACGTCAAGGTGGAAGGCAGAGCTTACAATAGCTTTACTGGAGTGCCAATAATTAGACTTTCTAGCGACCTCCATGTCAAATGCACAAAAAGAAGCTTATCACCCCTGCTTACTATATTGGTCTATAGGTTTTGCTAACGTATGCTAGAAAACGGTTATTAGAGCAATTGTCCCAGTTCTGAACCACTTATCCGACATAGCCTGCACCCACAACGTATTCAATCGAATCTTTGTTTGCGTTCTAGGAAACATGGAAAATTAATGTGCAATTATGCAATGTTTAGTGTGCATGCACAATTAGAAGCTCATATTTGTTGGGAAATGGAATTTCCAACGTGAACAAAAGTATGATATCGCACGTTTATAGAATAAAGTTTACAAGACAATATATTTTTTACGGACTAATATGAAACCGAAAGGGTAAATTAAAAAGCAATTCATAAAATTTTGTGAAAAAAGAAGGGACATTATGATGACAAGCAAGGTTTCCCCATCAGCGAGGCCATTAATGGGATAAGTTAGCTCTATTTAAGCTGCACTAAGATGGGGAAGGGAAAGACATCAAGGGGACTCACTCTCTTATGCTTGTTTGAGTGGTACAGCCCAGTAGTCTTTCTATAGAAGAAGAAACGTGTGGCTGCCAGAGTAGCAAGACAGAACCGTAGCTTCCGACCAGAGCCTGTAGCCCCCGAAGAAGGAAGGTGTGGCTGCCGAAGTAGGTCCTAAGACTGAAACCTCGCAGGATCATGTGGCCTGCAGGCAAACCATTTTAGCAGCTCCGTCACAATAGTCATGAAGCCCACTTATATTTGACTCCGAAGTATTTCATCACGCGCAGCCAGCTTGAAACATATGTCGCTCCTTTGAAATTCATGTTGAATTATAGGATGCCGATCAGAAGTGCTTTTTACTTAGAGGTCGCAAATCCAGCTCACGGATGAGAAATACGTACGGTTGGCTACGCTGGTGGTAAATGTTACCCAGAAAGATCTAACATCGTTATTTACTGACCTCGTTTACCTTATACGGAAGCTCTGGAGGAAACCTTGTGAAAAAGCAATCCCGGACGGGATCGATGGCTTATTGTACCCTGGTGAGATTTTTCTTGTTCTTGGAACGTTCGAGGCAGGCTGCAGTAGGCTTTTGAAAACCCTTGCTGGATAATACCAGGGTTACCGGGATCTCACTGGCTCTAGAAATTACAGTGGTATTCCTATTCAGGCGGTGCAAGAGAAATGCTAGAGTATGATGGCTTTCAACAGCGCGGAAGATAATCACCTCACATACTCACTGTAACACTGACATTTGAATTTACAGCAAGTATGAAGATACCTTACCAGTGTATCCATGGCACAATCCGAACGACATTTATTGAGACGATAAGAGATCTATTGCTTGGCACCTTTTGTCTTCAGCATAGAGCTGATACTCGTGTTGGGAATGACTTCGTGAGAGGAGTTTCTAGAGGAGAAAGACACCATATCTCTATTGTGGAAATGGTTTGTATCATGTCATTTTTCATGTCGATACACCCCCATTAGATGTCCAGATGCCCGCTAGAGCTTGCGTAACATGTCATGATAATCTGACTCGAGGTGGGGTCTGTGTATTTTAATGTTTAAGCTTTACAAGTTTACTGATAATCTTGCATGTTTGGACTCTTCATCTTCACTGAAATTCGCCTAGGCTCTGCGTATGGTTACGGATTTGAAAAATAAAAAAGTCACCATTTCTGTTCGCTATCAACTGGCAGACCCGCCCCTATAACGGTCGGCAGCTTAGTTTTATTTTATTTTTTGGGCATTTTGGATGGCGCAAAAACATTCTTCGAAGACATGGGATTTCGGTGTGGCTTCTAGCAAACTCTCGCCGAATTTTTGCTCTCGATCACCCACCTAAGTGCACGAGCTGTCAAACACAAATTCGCAGCCTGGGTACCTTGAACTGCCCAGGTGTTTGAAAAGTGTTAGAAAGCTAGCGAGGGATATCGTCGACTTCGACGTGATATTAGTGCCGATATGAAAGATTCTCAAAATTGGCTGCCTCGGGAGTGGCTCGGCTCAAAGCGCATTAAATATCAGTGAAAGGTGCGCTCGCCTTAGAGCCTGAAATATGCACGACAGTTCTCCATGACCCTTGTTCGAGTGATCTAACGACTGAACATGCTTGTTATTTCCATCGTCATTGGTTCAATGTTCTTCGATGTCACCGCCAGGATTGTGAGTTTCTTCCCGAAAGGCAGCGTCATTTATTTCATGGTTTTGTTCAACATCTTAGTCAACTTGGCTGAGATAACTGCACAGTTCTCAAAGGTCTGTCGTGGAGAAGTAACATTTGTAACGGTTTAAGCTTGTCCAGATGTAGTTTGTTGATCTTGGTCGGACAGCTTATAAGCTGCTCTGACTTAATCTGACCCAGAACAACGCAGTTGCCATATGATCATTGTCCCCATCTGAAAACCTTTACAACATTTGTATGGGATGTATCACCCTACCTAGATACTTTGACAACTATGGTATCTCAGCATCTGCTCAAAATGCTGAATACTATCGCATTTAGCTTTTTTTTTTTCATGCATTTTATGGCAAATCTTAAGCGGGCGGTGACAGCTTTCGTTCTTTTCACGCTGTTCATTTACATGACGTTGACTCTGACGACATGGTTCTGCCACGTGTCGCACGTGTTCTACCATATGTCCTATTCTAGCTAGCTCCCCTTCACGGGTATATGTAGTCGTGATGCGAGCAGTAAGCTCCTTCACGGCTTTCACACTCTTTATACACACATTTACCCATCAGACGATTGACTGCCTCTTCTCATCGTGACAGGTTCCGTTTCCTTGCTGCAATCGCAATTACTGTCGAGGCAGCCTTATCAGTCGCTAGGCTATCTGTCCTTATACTGGCTATCTATGAAGGCTATCGTCCACCCGTCAATACGTCCTTGGTTCAAATGGATCTCCCATATCTACTATACCGGGTAACCATACCTGGGTAGCCACTGTACCTAAGTCTGGGTGCTCCTACTTGGGCACCCTCACTTAGATGTGCCGCCTCAACAACACCTCCGCCATTTCATCGCCTATTCGTCTCTCCTTCCATCGCGCGCTTCGGATACGGACACAATGGCGTCATTAACACCGGCTAGAGAATCCCTCGTTGGAAGGGGCCGGTCATCAATGTCTGCCCATCGTCGACTGTCTCCCGAGCTGAACCATGGCGATATCACTTGCAATAACCCATTGCTACTGTCCCACACACCTTTGAAGGAATAAACTAAGATCCTCGGGAGAGTTGGCACGTCACGTGACCTTCTTTCCGTATTTCCTGTAGCCGCTAATGACGCAAAGTTGAAGACTGCTTCGAGCGTGGAAAAAGATAGACTTTCCTTATTACAATAAATAACTTCAGCATATTGTTTCTAATCTTCCCTTGGTAACGTTGTGTGAAACAGGAAGCGGGTGGCACCACGCTTCTGATTATCACGAATATGTATTGTAGTCGGTGTACTTGGATGCAATCTCGCGTCAGTGTGGTCTGCAGGCGTCTGAAGCCCCGATGGCACTCAGCATCTCTGCGCTTACTGCCCCCACGTTTACCACGACACCGGTAACTTAGGCTTACCCTTACCCCCCGCCTCCAAATCCGTTTGACACCTGCATAAGCTTTAACCACCCTGGTAATGTTGACTGCAGAGAGTTTCCGGATATATCGTAGTTCATTCCCGTCCCTCACTCCCCATCTGCCTTCGCTTCAATCGCAATTCTAGCACCAATTCTTCAGCGCACAATGCCGCCCAGTAGGATCATTGAGCTGGCGAACATTATCCAGCAGCACACGCGCAAAGTTAATGAATACATCGCTTCGCACAATCTCCCTACACCTTCTTTCGATATTTCGCATCCTCCAAGAGTTCCACTCCCAGCTGACATCCAAGCATCCCAAAATGTGGTCCTCGACGCCTCGGACGAGCTCACAGCTCTTATGCTTGGACCTGTAGGTAGTCTAATAACGAAAAACCAGGTCCGTTTCCCAACCTCCACAAGTACTCTCGACGTCAAAACTGACCAGCTTTAGTTCACTTCGTGGACCAGCGCGCAAGCCATTGAACATTTCGGCATCGCGAAATGCTTCCCACCGGGCTCAACCTCTACTTTCTCCGCCATCGCAAATGCATGCTCGCTTTCTGAGTCTGACACACGCCGCATCCTCCGCCATGCTATGACGCACTACATCTTTTGTGAACCCTCTCCCGGCGTCGTTGCGCACACAGTGGCTTCTAGGGCGCTCGCTGAGATGCCGCCGCTCAGCCACCTAATCGGGTTTCTTAGCAGTGAAATGTGGCCGTCGTCGACGCGACTCACTGATGCTATGCAGAAGTGGCCCGGCTCCGAGGAGCCGAATGAGACGGGGTTTGCGGTCGCGTATGGGACTGATGTCCCCATGATGGACGTCGTGGCCCGCGATCCGGAAAGAGCAAAGCGCATGGCGGCCGCGATGAGCTTTATGCATTCTGGACCTGCGTACAGCTTGCAACATGTCATCGAGCATTTTGACTGGAGGCATGCCGCTCAGGGCGTGCTCGTCGACGTCGGCGGCGGGAAAGGCACCGTCGCAGCCGACATTGCGCGAGCTCTCCCTGAAATTCGGTGCGTGGTGCAGGATCTGCCAGATGTGATCAAGAACGCGGAGATTCCCTCTGATCTATCTGATGGCGAGAGGCTGCGCTTCATGGCGCACGACTTTTTCCACGAGCAGCCGGTAAAGGGCGCGGATGTATATCTTCTGCGTTGGGTGCTGCACGACTGGTCGGACAAGTACGCCGTAAAGATCCTGCGGAATTTGGTGCCGGCGCTGAAGAAAGGAGCGCGGGTATTGGTATCGGAGTTGTGTTTGCCGCCGCCGTGTGGGTTGTCGCCGTTTAAGCAGAGGTCAGCTAGGTTAGTGGATTCTCATCCCTTCACACGTCTCTGATTTTCTGCGCTGGAGGTTTTGCTGACGGTTTAGGTAGGAGCTTCGACCTCGCTATGAAAGCAATCCAGAATGCGAAAGAGCGCGACGCAGAGGACTGGGCGTTTTTGTTCGAGACTGCGGATCCGAGGTTCAAGATGCAGGAGATTACGAAGCCGCCGGAGGCGAATTTGTCCAATATTTGCGCGGTTTGGGAGGATGAGGATATGACTTAAACGGATTCATCACGAAACAAAACATCTGAACCGTAACAGGAATTCGATTGTTCACGGAAGATGTTGATGTAGAGCATTTAGATAACTATCCCATCGCGAGAAAAAAATTCCCACATGTGTCCACGAATTCGTATGTCCACTCCAATTCTGACCCTTGGCATTTGAATTCTCCCCACCAAATCTAACCGGGCGGCTATTGATTGTAGTCAGAATATACGACTTCGTCGTCGGCCGTTGGTTCTAGCTCTGCACGCGCGGCTAAGGAGCAAGTCAGCACTGTACCGTATCTTGAAGACACCTTTGAGGCGCCCCCCACGACTGTGAAATGCATTGCCATGGCACTGACCTAATGGAGCAGCCACTGGAGCAGCCACCACGAATGCAACGAAGCTAAGGGCAAGGAGGGGGTAGAATCGCATGCTGACAAGGGTATACCTTATAAGATACGTTATACTGTACGTGGGTTGCTGGCTTCGGTGCTTGATTTAAAAACTGTTGGAATGTTAAGGATGGAAAGGGAATAAGGTTATGTTTTTCACGGAGAGCAAGTGGTCTTATAGTGGTGAGAAAAGCGAGTGCAGTTTTCCAAGCCGTACGTGATTTCTAACTGGATCTAAAAGTAATACCTGTCGTGGAGCAATCCTATGTTTGCTCGATATTAATATCAGCTGCAAGTCGTAACCTTCCCTCAAACTTGCCGCTCAGTTCACGAGATAGGGCGTAGATAGTTGCCCGGTTAGCAACAACAGGCCAGCCCCAAGTCTCTAAAGCTGCCTCGCTGTATAAAGACAAGGGGCTTGTCTATCAACGAAACAGTGCTGACGAACCCGCGCCGCAGCAAGCGCTCAATGAACGGCGACAATGTCTTGGAAAAGATAAGCAATTAACGGCGCAGCCAATCCTCCTGAACGCCCCCCGAGCACGAGTGTTGACTGGTTCTAAGTTGGAACGCGACGAATTTCAGGGGCAAACGTAAAGCTACCAGCACATTGGTGTTACCATTCCCAAGCAAAAGCAGACGTAAAAGGCAGATGTAAAGGCAGATGTAGAACGCACTCGAGCAAACTTTACGTCTACTAGACCTCCGGGTTCCTCAGTCTCCACTTGCGTTTCTAAAATGTAAGAAAAGATGCCAACACCAGGTCTTTTACAGTTTTGGTTGCAAAGCCGGAGGTTGAGGCAATTGGATATGAAGGAATTTATAATCCTGGTGCTTTAGTGGGTGATTCGTGGACAATTTATTAAGTCGGGCACGAGTGGGTCCTCAGAGTCCGTAAAACGGCACAGCAAGCTTCCCATTTCGATGGATCCCATTTCATATCGCGCACCAATTGGTATTCCCTGTTCTTCATACATATGAATATACTTGAAACGATATAATGGGCGTTCCTCCTTAATGGCCCCTGCCCAAAATTTGTGTGAGCAAAAGATTTGCAGGCTATTTGCCACTGCAATTCATCAATATGCTAGGAAAGAAAGCTGAAAAGATGGTAGTTGATGTAAGGAATTAGCGCTCTATCTAGTCCCGGTTTCTTTCAGTTTCCCATTTCAACGTGCTGAGCATCCAACTGTTTCAAGGCCGAATTCATGCTCCATTTACGACCACTGTCCTGAGAAGAACGAGAAGGTCGACTTTGTGCCAGTGCCTTCCATAATGTCATGGTGGATCAAGTTATCAACTCCTCGCTACTCCCAGATCTCTGATCATGGTCACGAGAAAGATGTCAAGCTCGAAGGCGAGGGGCGCCGAAAGATCCATCGCGTGTGTCTGGTGCTGCTAGTTTGTCTTGTAGTTTTTTTATCATGGTCCGCTGGCACTCTGCTGGGGAAGTCTTCAACAAAGACTTTTATCCTCTCAAAGCCAACCTGCACAACGCCAGCTATTTGTCGCGAAAGGAGAAATTTAAGCCAGACTGAGCAGCTGGAATACCTCGGAGCGGTTCAGCGCCTTCGCCAGCTAGCCTCATCGACCGGCCTGAATGCTAGCCTGTACGATGACTTCCCCTATGTTCACAGTCGCGTGGGAAACTACTGTATGCTTGATAACTCTCTTGGGTCTCCTATTTATGCTCACTGACTCACGTCAATATGTAGCTCATCGAACTGAAAACTTCTTACCGTGGCACAGGTACTTCCTCTACATCTACGAGTCTGCCTTGAGACGAGAATGCAACTACACCGGCCACCTCACGTAGGTACTCCTTCCCCAAACTATGTAATCGACAATATCCAATTACTACTCTCCAGGTACTGGGACTTGACGTTAGATTGGGAAGACATAACACTCTCTCCTGTATGGGACAGCACTTACGGTTTCGGCGGCGATGGCAACACGAATGCAGCAAAATCCGTAGCATATGGGTACTGCGTTACCGACGGGCCTTTTTCCAACCTCACAGCTTATTACTTTGGGGAAAAAGAGCAGAGGCATTGCCTCTCGCGGGGCTTTCTGTCTGATCCAGAAGCGCGAAAGGAGAAGGGGTCGCACGCGAGTCCTGCGATAGAGACAGTGCTGGATAGCGCTAATTTTACGGAGTTTTATTCAGAATTGGAGTATGGGGCACATAACGCTATCCCGACGACAATACGTGGAGATTTTTTCAAAGTCACTGCTCCTTATGGTATGTTTGTTTTTCCTGGAAATACTGACTATCCGGTGA
Source organism: Beverwykella pulmonaria (assembly GCA_001599595.1). Lineage (NCBI taxonomy): Eukaryota > Fungi > Ascomycota > Dothideomycetes > Pleosporales > Melanommataceae > Beverwykella > Beverwykella pulmonaria. The sequence goes on from BCHH01000003.1 coordinate 4,549,936, forward strand.
CTGAAATCTACAGATCCGCTCTTTTCCTGCACCACACTCAGCTCGATAGGATATGGTGGATGTGGCAGCAAGCCGATCCGGAAAAGCGGGTGGGGAGGCTTTCGGGCAATGAGTTCACTGAAGAGAGCGAAAAGGCGGAGTTAGATGCCGCGCTTCATATGGGTGATTTAGGACCAGATCTCACAGTATCACAAGTTCTTAGTTCAACAACGAGCGGGTTTTGCTATAAGTATTAGAAGATAAAATATTATAGTTTGCCAAAGTCGGAACTGATTTTGAATAATACAGTTTCGAGCACTGTGATTGTTCTCGAATGATGTCCAAATCGTGGATGCGGCGCGCAAATAGGAGATGCTTTGCAGATCTGGCCCCAGGGTTACCCGAGCCGGGAAACGTATATAAAGTGGCACTAGTCCACGCTTCTTGGTAGATGACGCTTTTCTAGACCCGCAAAATGGATGCAGAAATTCAGTTGTTGATTGATGAGTCCATGAAAAAGGAACGCGAAGATAGTGATGACGATAAAACAACAATTTTTAGGACTCACATACCCAAGATCCCTCATTGTATCCGCTTCGCATTCATCCAGTTTTTGCTCATATTATTTTACACGGCAGCTAGCGTGGCGATCATAAAGCTACACTCTAGCAAAACATGGTCTCCTCCACATGGTCAGTTTCACTATCGCCTTGTCGATTTTTTCTGATTCTCTCGTAGCCATTGAACATTTAAGCGTCAAAAATGATCCCCGCACCTACAATTTCCTTAACAGCAGTAAGTTTTCGGTACCGCCTGACGTTCAGGTCGACGATGCATGGGCAAGCCTCCTCAACCCCGTCGACATCCGGGTCACCACGCAGGAATTGGACAAGAACAATCGAACCTCTGTGAGCTTACCAAATGGTGGCTATCTTGTATGGCTAGGAGTGTTCCATGAGTTACATTGCGTAGTGAGATCATACTGTCCACAACGTGGACATAGTCTAGCTAACAACATTCTAGAAACTTCTCAGGCAGTGGAAGTATAAAGACTACTACTTTCCCAACATTACTGCTTGGGAGGCACAAGACTTGGAAGGCCATACAGGTAAGATACTAGAAAATGGCCGTCACGATGTCGTAAGAGCTCTTCCTAACGCCCGAATAGATTACTGTCTGGATCGCATGCGAGCCGTGTTCATGTGTCATCCAGACATTTCATCTCCCGTCACATTTTCCTGGGACAATGCCCCTAAGCCGCGTGTTGACGGAACGAAGACACTTCATTCTTGCGTGGATTGGGATGTACTGATTGCGTCGACAAAAGACCGGCATGTAAGCCATCAGGAAATGGAGGTTTTGGCGAATCCAATAACAAATACAATTGCGTAGGAGCCAAGAAACGTACAAGCGGACAGAAATCGGAATCTTTAAATCTATGAATTATATTCTTCTACCATCCGAACAAGCCTCTCTCAATCGCGACACCAATGCTCGACGCCGAAGCCGTGCATACCATTTACCTCCATGCCCTTAACTTCAATGCTGGTGTCTGCGTGGCACATCAAGCTGACGCAACAGTTCTAAATAATGACAGATGTGCGATAGTGAAGACTTACCCAGAAGATCGCTCTCGTTTATCCTGCTGCCCTCAGTGGCTGCTTCGAAGATCGCCCAGTAGCCCTGGCATATGCTATCCCGGGTATGAAAAGTTTGCGTGTGATAATTTTCATGAGGTAGGAGCCTTACTATGTAGTGAAGTTGATGGTAGACGGATAGAGTCGATTTTTGAGGCGCAATGGTGCAATGGGCGAATAAAGCGATCTGGAGGGTTCTAGACGGGACTGGGCGCGGCTAAACGGCTCCTCCGAGCCTGTGGCTGAACATATTAATGGCCCTCATCCTGATCCATTGCCTGAGAGGAGTGAGATTCTTGTGCAGAGCACTTTTTCTACTAGTAGAGTACCCTGACGCTGTGCATTGCAAACGACGTAAGAGTTGGATGGAATTTCGCAAGGCGACTGAGTATATAAAGCTGCAATCCATATGTAAAAAAAGAAGATGAATTAATATCGGTAGCTATTCTGACTATTTTATTGTTGTCAGAGCTATTAGCCCTAGAAATATGGAAAAACAGCGGTAACTACTAACGTACAGTCAACTCCCATTATAGCGATATGATTTTTCTTGGCAATTTTAATCGCTTTATTGAATTATCAGATTATGGAGTTGATTACGTGCAATTATTGGCAAAGTTCTGGACATCTTTTTTGTACCGATGTTCTCTGAAAGTACTGCGTAATTGATGTTTGTAAGGGTTTTCTGATGGGAGACAATGATTATATAGCGACTGCGTTGTTCTAGGAGGGATCAAGTCAGAGCAGCTTATAAGGCATTTGACCTTGATCAGCTAGCTACATCAGGACAAGTCGAAACCGTTAGAAGGTTTGTCTGCGCTAAGAGATAAGCGTGCAGTCAAGTTGCTGAGCTTGAGCGTTAACCACTTTCATCCCCTCAACCGTAGTCTCCTTTTGCTTTTCAACCCAGCGCTTGTAAGTATTGAACCCTTTGAAAGCTTCTGATATCGAGGCCTCAGGCTCAGGCTCCCCATCCTCCTCCATAATATTTCCATATTTAATTCTCATCCACTTTCACCATCTTCTGAGTCGTTCTGCTCTTCAATACTGGAGGAAGCAACACATCTATTGCTCTTTTTGGAATACCCTGAAATTTGCAACCATAGAACACAGCAACAACCGTACTGCCTTCAAATACATAAACGTCTCCCGCAGTTAGATTTCCTGGTTGCGCTACCATTTTGACATAGCATCTATATTCCTTATCCGCTGATATCGCTTTGGGGTTTGGAACCTTAAATGATCGCCATCCATGTGAAATATAAGTTAAATCGGAGTGGCAAATATCTGACGCGTTTGCAATGAAGCCGGACAAATGGCACAGATTATCGATAAAGTAAGGTGAGCAGAAAAAGTCGCCATCGGCATCAGTGGCCTGGAAACGGATTTTAGCGGTGGCGGCCGTGTCTTCACTGTCTAGAATAACTTCTTGCATACCCTGATACTTTGGTGCATAATGCACAAGGGCTTGAAACAACTTATAGGCCAGCCCCCGGAGGAACTTGTGCGCAAGTCCGGCGGAGAGCCTATCTTCTAGGCGAGCAATTTGTGTCTCGACAAGGTATTGCGTGCGTTGCCACTCCGATATCCATTCGGCAGGGTCTTCGTATTTGACGAGTCCGTGACCGTGGTTCTGTATGAGCTTTCCGTCCCACGTCACACTGCGGAAGATAAGCGTGACTTCCATTTTTTGGATATCAGCATGAGCCTCCATTTGGATGTGTTGACCATCTTCTGGTGGTGGTATTTGTGCGATCACTGGCTTGTGAACTTCCATCGCGCAGACGTTGAGACCAATTTCGGATGCTTTAGGACGGAGGGTCCGGTAGAGGAAATCGGCGGCAGTCATAGCCATATCGGCATAGATAGCTGATGGTAGGAGGGGTACATGATTGACAACATGGCCGGTGACGGCAGGGAGGATCTTAGCGTGGGAGATATCAGATTGAAAAATGAGAGTGCCGCTACCAAGCGTGTGGTTGATATTTTCGTAGATGAGACGTTGACAGGTAGTGGTGGAGCACTTAGGCGGACGAGATATTTGAAGATCAGGTATCATGGTGGTTGCAGCGCAGCCAGGTCTTGCAGGAGAATTTTTGGCAATAATTGGCACAAAAGTAACTATTTCCCACGCCACGACTATAGAATGAACAGGCAGGCAATTCTTAATTTGAACAAAATGATTTTGTAGCTTGGTAACGACCAGGAAGCGCAACTTAGGAGGAACGGCAGCGAATATATATGGAACAGGACAGTCTGACGCTAAATATGCAAAGGTACAAATACGTATTTCACATAGTCGTATTCGACTGCCAAACTTGATCAGATGTGGACTCAATCTGGTTGCAGTGACACGCAATGAACATTTCCCGAACGAATACGCGAAGGAGTAGGTCGGCGTTACCTTAGGTGAGCATAAGGCTACCTCGCATACGAATAAGATTACGTTAGATAAGAATAAGCTTTGCTTGAAACAGGCAGACGGAAAAATGGTATTGCCAAAATAATGCGTTGCGATTGGCATATCGTGGTAAGACTGAAGTCAGCAATATACCCTCGGTTGCTGAAGTGAGATATAATTTTAACTCCATAGCTTCGGAAGGAGGGGAAGGGGAGATCTTCTAATAATAATTACCTAGTAGTACGTTTGAGAATTAGAGAGTATTCAGTAAAAAGGATGCAGTGCAACCTTTAAAGGTGTTGGGAGTATATAGAACGTGATGATCACGTGGTGATGTCGTGATCACGTGGCGATCACATGAGACACTGCTTGGCGGCAAAGGGATGATACAACCTCCTGAGCCTCACCTCAGATAGACACATACATGAATCAATACCTCGTTTAGAATGTTAAAATGTGAGAGCTCTGAGTGGGAGGGGACATGTCAATATTGCTTGAGGTGCCAACCTAGAGCCAGGCCGGTGCTTACTCGGACATCTGCCCAGCCATCTTGGTCACGTGCCTATCATGTGCCTGTCACGTGGATGTCCCGTGTCCCAGTCTCAGCTAGCCGGCTGCCCTTCAACATAGAACACCCCCATTGCTATTGCAATAGCCCTGTGAGACCAACAAAAGGTTACATACTCATCATCCTAGATGCAGCTATGTTAGTAAGTCTACAGATCCTCACCTTCCTCCCCGAGTTTCGGATTATAAAAGTACAATTCAATCCCAAAACTCAAGTCGCTACCCCTAGGCTCAATTTATCCTCGCACCACATACTTGTCGGTTAGTAAATATTATAAGTCGACGCGACTGAGCTGTATCCTTGAATAACCATTGTTGGTCTCACAGGGCTATTGCAATAGCAATGGGTGGGTTCTCAAACGTGGTAATAATTCATATCTATCTCTATGTGAGGTGCGGCCGCCAGGAGGATCGTATCCTTCCTCTGCCGCCAAGCATCACTAGTGTTTCACATGATCGCCACGTGATCCCGATATCACCACGTGATCATCACGTTCTATATACTCCCAACACCCATACTTGGGATATCTGGCTAGAGTTCTCCGCAGCTTTAGATAAGTGAGGTTTTACAGTAACGAAGGCAAGGTTATTAATATCCACGTTCTTATTGGAAGCGCATGCAGGGACTCATAAATATGTCTGCCATGGTTCTCTAATAAGCCTACCGAGATTTTTATTATTAGAAGTGCAAGCAGGAGTGTCGAGGAAATAGTATCAAGTTGTGTATTCTGTGTGAAGTATGACTAGGTGATATATATATAACGGACTGATTAGTCAGTGGCATATCCACGTGACGGTAGTGTCCTGCTTACACTCAAACCTGTGAGGGTGTATCACGGTGCGTCACGATGCATCACGTGTATATCACGTGCGCAACACCCTTAGTCACATGATTCTGATTACTCATTGTTGTATATATGCTCATTGATCTCCATAGCTTCACAATCAACTCAGTCCCTCATTATTATTTCGTCCATATTACGTGACCACAAACTCCAACATTATGTAATATCACAATTGGTCCAAGGTGTGATGACGAGCTCGGTCTTCACCATCGTGGATGCGCAAGGCAAATGAAGGGATAGGTATAATCTATTTCAATTACACTAAGATAGAGAGAGAAGAGGTACTTAGGGAGAACGATCATACATACAGAAGGGTACGGTCCGGGCGCAGGCCGACCGAGCATGTCCTGGGAGTGGGGCATAGCGTGGCGCGCACACGTCGTCCGACGTGGTTGAGCTGAGCGTGCGCCACCGCAGCATCCGATGAATGTTCCTGTGATGCGTGGTTGAGCTCACCGTCTGCTACCATCACCTCTAATACGTGTTCATGTGATGTGTGGTCGAGCTGGCAAGCAGCACCGTTACTCTATACATTCCCGTCTCCGTGTAGAGTATTTAGCTTATACGGTCTATATTGTATAGGCTCTTCTCTCTTACTTCTATGCACACTAGCAATCCTACCGGCTAGACCACTTCTTACATTATCCCTCTCGTTGTATATATCTTCATATAATCCATTTGGAATTGTAGCAAACTCGGTACGGATGCTCATTCCTCGTTTCGGGTTTCGAGCTGTCGGTGGTATAGTGGTAGAGTAGTACGACTGCTCAACGCTATTGTTTCCCTGCTCTTCACTTTCAAGGCTGAGGACCACTCCCAAGGCCTTTTCATCTTCGATAACTTTGGGATGGCGTACCGCGTAGTACTGAGCATATTTGAAGATGGACCTTTGGAGTTGGTAGTTAGCAATATCCACTTAAACAGCCAAGCTAAGTCTCTTACCAGTAACAACTAAGAATATTGACGAATGTTAGTACAAATTTGTACCCCATGTAGTACGCAATGCAGGTCCATGACACTTTCTCATTCTTTCTTCGGAGATGGATTTCGTTGAAAAGAATCGAGCTGATAAAATATATTGCTGTAGTGCATGCCATCATGATTCCAGTGAAAATGGGATTAATTACGAACGACATCGGGAGAATGAATGGTGCGAGGACATAGAGTAACGTCTCGTAGACCTCCTGCCAGACGAAAATCTTTGCACCAATCTCCCAGAAGCCCAATTTCCAGGAGAAGAGGATGTAGGCCATGTTGTAGAAGATGCCGTTGACAAAGAAGAAGTTCCAGCGGAAGAAGCGCTGCTTCCAGATTGTCATTTCGCCTGGTAAAATGTGAGTAAAGAGCGTGTATTGAAGAGATAGAGAACTCACCGAAACCACCTCGGGAGCCACCGCTGGAGATAAAGATAGCTGAGGGCGTCTCAGTCTCAACAAACACACTCGTGCACATGGCAATCCTAGAGCCTAGCTTTCGTGCCACATGCCCAAAGAACCAATCCTCTGAAACAGAGAATCCGGGATGCTCGTGAAATGTATGGATAAGGAACTCTCTGTTCCACAAGGCAATAGCACCGTGCGCAAAAGTACATGAACCCAATTTCCCTGCAATGGCTCGCTGAAGGCCGGACAGCTTATATTCTAGATCTTGAGCCTGCTGGCAAAGAGTTCCCTTAGATGAATCGGGCCCCACGGATTTGATAGTATATCCAAGACATTTGACTTTCCCTTTGATACGGTCAGAAACAACAGGGAAGTTTGGAGGCAAGGCGCAATCATCGTCGATCAGAAGAACATATTTGAACTCCTCAGCCGCGTAGCAGCCAACAAACTGAGCAACGATTTTAGAGCCGATAGGACACCAAACATGGTTGACTCCATAAGGGGCAACAATAGCAGCAGTGTTGTCCAAAGGCTCGGACGAGTTTCCATTAGCGATGACGAAGATGTTTCGAGCCGGGAATACTTTGAGCGCCGCTTTGATTGTATTCTCAATAAGTTGAGCGCTCTTGTAGCACGGAATGATCAGCGCCGTCTGCATCACTCGCGGATCATCTAGCGGCAGCGCTTGCTCTGGATACTTTTCGAAGAAGATAAGCAGTGGCAGGAAGGCATAGATGGATGCAACTCCTATGAAGATGGTGTAGCCGTACTCCAGCACGAGTACTTTCGATAGCAGCCGGTACATGTAGTATGTCGTACCTTTCCACAGCGGTATGCCAACAAAGATGAAGTAGATGACTGCGACGAGGGTTATGTAGAATACGATTTGGAAGAGAATCTGGGCAAAAGTATGCCGCTCCAGATCTGCGTTGCGGATTTTGGCATAGCCTTGCATATCACGAAGGGCTTCACGGCGAGCTCTCCATGTTGAGGTCCTCCGGACGGCTCGGGATACCACATTGGCTGCTCCATTGAGAGCGGCTTGAGCGACTTCAATAGGAGTTTGTACGAGAGAGGTTTGTTTCTTTGGTTGTCTTCCGTCATTGTGCAACAATGCATCATCGTCATGTTGCAAATGCAACTCGTAGGGACTTTGTGGACGGAAAGGGATCTCGACATTCAGGGGTTGCGGTATGTCGTTGGAAAGCTCAACAATGCTATTGGCCGTAGAAGGTTGGTCGTATGTGGTATATAGATCGGTTCGCTGGTCCATTTTTGGTTGGCCCGAATCAGGTTCGTGTCTCCCAAAGTCTGAATTATCTCTAATCGCGTTCTTCACTTGGGGCGCCTCTAAGGTGCTCGGAGGTACTTGAGAATGAAGTGAGCTCGGCTCATTGACAGTATCCCGTAACGGGCGCTTGATGCTCCATCCTCTTTCGACGGGTCTGTAGTCTCTAGGACTGTATACACTAGGAGATTCGACTAAGTCAGAGGACTGCTGGAAAGTCTCAGCTTCGTGTCGGTTGCTCCATTGGTAAGCTAGTAAAGAAGGTGGAATTTGGATGGATGGCTTTCGCCGCAAGTTGGTATGTTGGCCTTCCATAATAACGTGGTTAGGGGTAGGAATACTAGAAATGAAATGATATGAAATTGTAAATAAGGAAAAAATATTAAAGCAAGAAAACCATTGCGATGCTAGAGGCTGATTTTATACCCTCTTACGTTACATGCATAGGTTTGAATAATGTAGACCTGCCGCATGGGGTAAAGAACCGAGTCACACAAGCTTTGGTACTTGGTACCGGCTGAATCGGCTGACGCTCAGCCCACCCAACGCTCGATAGCCTCTAGTTAATGTTACAACCTTTAGTTCTTCTCCTCCAGCGCGGCTGCTCTTGTGTATGCAGCTAAGAGAGCGTTGCCTGCTTTTTGCAGTACTACGCGTAAAGTTTTCTTTGCGCTGCAGCCTCTGCTAAGCAACATAGAAATCCTAAGGCTTTTAGGGCGTGGTAAAGAGTGTATTAATTAGTAATAGGGGCTGCCTGAGATGCTTAGGGGTAGATGGACTCTGCTGAACTTGTAAGGATCCTACTACAAGCTCTATGTTTAATGGACAGATGCTAGTAGCTCATCAGCCTGCTCGAATTACTCTCTCTGTAAGGCCTTAATCTCTAGGGAAATCCCGGATAGCTAGCCCAATCGCAACTTCTCTGGCATCCATATTGAATAGGTGGTGTTGTGATAAATCGCGTTGAATTGATAGGAACACGTTTTGGTGGGGTGGCTGGAAACGATATGTAGCCGGAAACTATGTAGCCAAGCTTAGAAAACAGGCAATATGGACCAATATCCGCCTTACTGGCATTAAAATCGCTGAAACTTAGAGAAAACCCTAATTACGCGAGAATTTCTAAGAGTAACGGTACTAGGCGTAATATACTATCGCGCCATCATCAAGAAGAATATGTGTTACAATCTGAATAAGCCAGTGGGGTAACGAATGGGATAGAAACGGTCAACTCATACACCTTCCATCCATGAACAGACTGTTAGCGTGAGCCATATATTAAGTTCCCAGAGTTGGTTGAAGAACTTCGGGTGAGAAAGGTAATTAAAGTAGGTCTAGCGGGTTGATTTTCGGAGTATAAGTGAAGACAAAGATTAACGGTGCAATACGAAGACAGTGAAGAGGTTGGCTTTCTGAAAAGAGTATTCGAACAAGATGAGGCAACTCGGCAGCATGGTTATATACACGGAATAGACCAGTTCATGTGACCGGGTCATGTGACAGGCTACAGAGAACATGTGACCGGTTTGTCACACAGCTGCATGGTGTGGAGCATTATCTCAATCTACGCCAAAGGACTACTTGTATATTTTGAGAGAGAGTAGTGCACTAATGCCAAAGGCACTGTCGGTGTAAGGAAAGAGATTCTCATCGCGGAACAACACTCTAGCCGCGTGCCAAGCCTCGGCTAAATTTTGATCGTTTGAGGTAGGTTACTACAAACCTTGTCAACAACCCTCACTTCCTCACTATTACACTCACCAACAACCACCTGCAACCACCTGCAACCGCCTGAAACGTACGTATATTGTCAATTATCGATATTTACAGCTTCTATAGCCATATATTGACTGTTTACAGGCAGATATGGCGAGACCAAAGCTTACCGCCAAGCAGAAACGCGCCAAGGAAGCCCGCGACCTGACGCGCCAGAAGCCTGCCAGACGCAACAAGACAAAGTACGTAAAATACCATATCTGGTCTTTCATATCTGGTATATACATTTTTCTCCRGATTTTACGAGATATTTTCTCTGCCGACACGATGCTCAACAATATACAATCCTCTTTATCTCCGAAGACCAGTTCAGAAAACTCGACTCTTAAATGTGTGGTATTTTACCATATATTTAGCAGTCTGACCGGTATTCTACCACAAAGACCTCCATATTTCTGAAATTGAATTTCGATCAGAATTTGGGAAATCGATATCTGGTGAAATAGTAGTTTTGGGATTTTATCCCTCGTACTACACCATTTGATTTTCACTATTTCTGGATCTGAAATATCGAATTTTTGGTCTATTCTGAAACCAAATTTCATCTTCCACAATACTAGGGGGAATGACCCAAAGCTGGTATTTTACCATATATTCAGGACTAAATCTTGTGTTTTACGATTTAAAATTTATTTCTGGCAGTACACAAACTAACTATGTTTAGGGGTCAGGGAAAGCAAGGAAAGGCCAAGAAACCCAATGTTCCAATCCTTCCACGCCGTATTGCACGAGACAATCAGCCTAATCTTAAGGCGAGGCTCGAGGAAAGCCGCAAAATATATCGCAAGCGCTGGAGCAAGAAACCATCCAACGTAGATAACTATATCTTTTGTGGCATTTTACTAGTTCAAAGCTAATATGTCTTGTAGCCAACCACGCTCTTAGCTCGTCTGCGGTATATGCCCATATTCTTTATTTATTCCACGTAAAATACCAGCTAATTCTTTTACAGAGAGGCCATGTTTGGACAAGCAAATGCTGTTGCCCGATGCTATAGTTGCAAAAAATCACAAGCAGTTAGGATCTATAAACATGGATTACACTTTCTCGTAACTAACCACATACAGGCTATGCCAACTGGAGATGCCGCTCCTGATGGGTCTGAGGAACAGGATCTGGTCCCTTGTGGTTGCAGTTACGCAGTAAGAACATAACTGTCTCGTGTTATCCGAAATATACTAAAATAAATAGGGTTCTCTTCTTGAAATGTATTGCGCTAAGAAGGGGCTTTGGAACGTAAGTTTGGGAACATATTCTACGAGATGTTGACTAATATATCACGTAGTACACTGTTTCTGAGCGCAAGAGACTCGTGGCCCTCGGTACCAAAGCTAGAGACATTCGCCATTTGGCATCTCTGGGTTTTGGCGCCAAAAAGGCCTTGTTTCTTGAATTCTTTGAGTTGTTCTTTGGTGAATTCACTCCCGACAAGGTATATATAACCTCTTGTTAATACTTTCTTGTATTTTACCATACTAATTGTAATATTAGCTGTTCAATGTCAACGGAGAACGCGATAAGGGTTATGACCAATTCACCAAGGCTGAAGGCCGTTTGGCAGATATCCTGAGTACGCATTTCTTGTATTTTACGAGCATTTCAATTAACTCTTGTTAGCTTCTAATRATGGTGCTCAAGTTGAAGAYGACTTTGAGGACTCTGAAGATGATCAAGGGGAGGAATCTGAAGAGGATAACGAGACTTAAATATCTCGTAATTCACCAGATATACCCTCTGTAGTCCGGTAGTCACTGGGTCAAAATTTTTGGCTTGGGACACGCGAGGGATAGTCTCTACAATGTGGAAATTTGCGAGATTGGGTTGGTCTTTGCTGGAATTTTACTGGATGGAATTCTGGCTTTATTTGGGACAGGGATATTACCTTATCCTACTTTCGACCTCTCGGAGTTTATGGTAAATTCCTTGCAATACCCATGGATCTTTATTTGGGATGGGGATATTACCTTTTCCTACTTTCGACCTCTCGGAGTTTATGGTAAATTCCTTGCAATACCCATGGATCTTTATTTGGGACGGGGATATTACCTTATCCTACTTTCAACCTCTTGGAGTTTATGGTAAATTCCTTGCAATACCCATGGATCTTT
>BCHH01000003.1:4625991-4638760 GCA_001599595.1 Beverwykella pulmonaria
GGGATTCTATGTTCAAAAGAGGAAATATATAAGGAGGACAGTTTCCTATGTTATGTTTGCTCTTTGTAGTCAACTCAAATAACTTCACTCGTCTCTTACCCAGATTGATACAGCAAGTTAGTTAGTCAATTTATTGATTGGATTTACCACCCCGTTGTCTTATATCATCGTCTTCGAACCTCACAGAATAATCCTACGACACCTACGCTTACGCACCGCCTTAGTACGGACCGGACCCAGTAAGTGTTCACCTCGTATAACAGTTAAGCCAGTCTTCTTAATGTTTAGCATTCTCCTTGTCAAACTGCTTTACCTTTTAGTGTGCCGCGTTCTATGCTTAGAGAAGTTTATAGCCTTGAATGAAATCCTTGGGGACTAGATATGGCTTGTTTGATTTTCCCTGTCTGGGGTGATTAATTTGTTTCGCCATCTCCGTGTTGACAGTGGGTGCGATTCTTTCCAACAATTGTTGCAATGCCATGTAGGCCTAGTGCTGCAGAATAGTGACTTGCATCTACGCTTTAGGGAAATAAGGGAGCACAATATTATCCTGGAACTCAGCACCCTATTTATCTACAATAACACCTTAGTTCTCTAGGATCTGCGCCGCGGTCTTGTTGCGAAATGCCTCTGCTAACTTGAGGAAAGGGTAGTCCTTTTGAAACTGGTCGGCGCCACTATATGCTTCTATGGCAGCCGTGTCGCTCATTGCATAATTTCCAAAAGCACTCACTACATTCACCACCTCGTACAAATGTACAGACATACCAGTCAAAACGTTCTCATAGATTTGGGATCGTTGTTCCGGACTAACGCTCTCCAGATGCCTCATAAATTGTTGTACACTTATGTATCTGAGGTTAGGGAGGAAGAAATTGGCGTAATCCTTAAAGTTGCTTCCCCAGTTCCTAATTTTGTAACTAGAGAAGTACGGAATCTCTTCTATTTGGTAATTGGTCACCTGGTCTCTAGTTATCGCCTTGGGCGCTAATGCTTGAAGAGGGTATCCGCTAGCTGTGACATGAGGGTGATTTGTCAACAATTAAGAATGAGAGGGCGGTGTTATGATGTTGCCTATTACTAAAGGTGCCAGGTGTTAGGATGGCTAGGAAGGTAACATAATCCTAGAGTGAGCATTATCCCTATTGCGCGCTTGTTCCTTTCCTTTTGACTTCTGTGTAGCCATCCTACTATTTACTACCTAGATCTAGCTCTTGCCTTGCCTGGACGCAAGCTTAACTAGTATTTGAGGATGACTATGTCGGAAAACGGCCTGGAGGATTGGAATTGATTTGATTTGGCCAACTAGAGTGGGAAAATTGTGAGCTTGAATTGATAGAGGTGTCAGCACCACTGTTACTGTTATTGCGGGTGGTAGTATCAAGAAGATGAGAGAGCTTTCTTCTAGAGAGGTTGAGGTTGTTTGAAAGACGGAGGACGCAGGTGGGGGGGGGGTCTCTATATCTATTGTCTAGGTGTGGGCGTGAGGGGCGGTGTGTCTTGTTATTTCACCTATTGTACTTTCACCCATTGTGCTTTCACCTTATTGTGTTTTTACTGGCGCCTGACAACAATATCAATCGCAATCATTGTTTACTGCTTGCCGCGACTTTCACTTTTAGCCGCGAGAGGCCGCTTGTCACGTTTGCTATTGTTTTCTAGCTTCTGATTGGCTGATATTGTGAATTATTCACCGCGTGTCAATCACACGCGCGCTTTAGGTGAATTCGCGATATTGTTGTCTGTTTAGTTGGTATTGTGGTCGGCGCTAGCATGCGCGACTATGGCATTTGCGGCTGTTGAGAGTGTCAGGTGAGCCTGGTTGCTGCGGGGATTTGTCGCGACCTGTTTGTACCACCATCACCGCTCTCACCATTTCGCATCAACACCCACGTGTATTAGGAATGCATATTGTTCAAGAAAATGCATTGTTTGTCGTTAATGGTAGTCCTGACATGCGCGCCGGTTTAGGTTGTGGACGGGCCAATAGGATTTGAGCTGTTTCGCTTAGCGAGCTTGCTTAAATCTTATTGGCTGGAGTGATCGCGACCCCGGCCTGTGCTGCGCTGGCACGCTGAGCCTCCCCTACTTTGCGCGTCGTGATTATAGTCGGAAGGGAAATGACAATGGTTGGTAAAAGGGCTAGTTGCGCTGCAATTTGGGAGCTAAAAACGTCGCGCATACATAAAACAAAGAAGAATCAAACAAAAAAGAAAATAATAAAAAACGCAGAAAAAGATTCTAACAGTCCTCCCCTACTTTGTTAGTTGTGGTTTAGGTCTACTCTTTGTCTGAGGACGAGGAGCTGGTGTTGTTATAATAAACATAATTATTGTAATTAAATGCCTTTCTCTAGATAACTACCTTTAGCGCTTTCTTGACTGGGTCCCAGTTTGCTCCAACTTGAGAGCGGAGCTTTCTGAGCTGTTGATGTTGAACGTCTGTTTGAGACTGTTCAGGAAGATGCAGTTCGTCGGCAGGTGGTTCAGCATGCTAATGTCTTGCTGGCCACTTGGCGGCGTCCCAAAGCTTAACATTCCCATGGTTGGTACTGGCGATATTAGTTCTAGTTTGTGGTACAAACTTTTTAAGCTTGTGTCCTGACGTTGTTTCCTTGAATGGGGAGCTGTCAAGATCCTCAAGTTGGTAGTAACCTCAATGCTGCCATGAAGATTTAATCTGATATAGGCCAAGCTATCTGCTATGGAGTTTCCTTGCTCTTGACATGTCAACTTCTCGCAATGAATCCTAGAGTAGAACAAGGTCTCCAACGTTGAGATCCTTATGGTTGATGTCTTGTGTGGTGTCCCAGTATTCTTTGTTAGCAGCGCGTAGACAGGCTACTTAAGCAATCGCCTCTGACAAATGTTCCTCGCGGACGTCTAGTTGCATTACTTGAATGGCAATTAGCTGATCTCAGGTGCGAACTTTGGCCCACAGAAGCGTTTGCCATGTCAGCAGGCTTAGTTCTATGGGAAGAACAGGATTTTGGCTGGTAACTAGTTGTATAGGGGAGTACCTGGTGGATTTATAGATAGAGCATTGGTCAGCCCATAGCACTGTAGGAAGGTTGTTGACCCAGTTTCCTTTGAGCTTGGCGAGTGCATTAATAATAGGCTTGTGTCCCCCTTTGATAAATCCTTCTGCTTGAGGATTCTATCCTAAAGACTGCACTTGTTGAATGCTGTAGATTTTTGCCAGGTCTGCAACTACTGCTTGTGTTTCTGGACCTCTGTTAATAGTTAACTTCCTGCACATTAACTATCTGCAGAAAAATTCTTTATAGATAAACTTGGCTACTGATTTTGAATTATTGTTCTAAAGGGCGCGACCTTCCACCTATCTAGAGATGTACTCTCTACCTAGCACTAGATAACGTTTTCCTAGCTTTCTGTCAGGCATGTAGACAATGTCAAAGGTAATCTATTCCCATAGCGTCTAGGAATATGTTGTGGTGAGCATATCTTTCTTGCGCTTGGTTGCCTGAAGCTAACACGGTAGACAGCTCTTGATGGTAGACTTGACTAGTTCGTACATCTTCTTCCACTAGTATTGTTGTGCAAGAACACTAAATACCCTATTAATCCTGCAGTGGCCTGCCTAGTTGTGGATTTCCTAGACTAAGGTGGTTTGCTGGTCCAAATCATCAACCACTTGCTAAAGCATGAGCGTATTGTGTGAGACCTTTTTGAACAACTGTCTGTTTTTAGTGTAGAAAGTGAGTGCTATTTTGCTCTATTTTCTCATCTGCGCCCAGGTCATTCCTCGCGGCTTCTTTAGTAAGGTAAGGAACTGCGCGATCTGTTCTGACTCCTTGGAATAGGTGCTGTTAAGGATGCGTCCTACTTTGTTGGCGTTGATGTTATAGCAGTGCGACAGACTGTAGATATAGTTGCTGGTAGTGACTGACATAAGTGCATCATTGATGAAGGTTTTAATGTTGTCTTCTGGTTCCGCTGGGGGCACCCATCCTTTAGGCTTTGGATATTGGGATAGTGCATTGGCTACCACATTCTTCTTGCTAGGAACATGCTTAATTTTGAAGTCCCACAGTAGGATATATGCTAGCCACCTGTTTATGAGGGAACTAGGTACTTCTAAAGACGTTTGATTTAATTGGGCAATTAGAGTCTGAGCATTAGTCTTGATGGTGAAATGGATGCTGTATAGCTAGATGTGGAACTTCTTTAAGGCCTAGACTACTGCCTTGCACTCAAGCTTGGTAGAATGCTATTGGCTTTCTCGCTCTGACCACAATGTGCTCTCAAATCAGATTGGGTGTCGCTTTCTATTATGACCTAGTTGTTCTATTACTGCGCCACCACCTTTACCACTCACATCAACACCAACGTACACCATAAGAAAGGGTTGGCTGTAGTTAATGGTTGCAAGTGCTGGCGCCAAGCAGATGCTGGTTTTCAATGTATCTATAGCTTGCTGGTGAGCGTTGGTCCATTCCCACACAGCGTCTATCCTAAGCAGGAGAAACAGCAGTTTTGCAACAATGGCAAAGCAGAAGACCCAGATTTGATAGTACACGCAGATTCTAACAAACATCTGCACTTCTTTCACATTCCTGCAGTCCGGCCAATTAAGAATCTTGTTAACTTTGTTCTTTATTAGGTATTGACCATGCTTGTTAACCTCAAATCCAACAATGGCTATGCGCCGCATGCCCCATTTAGACTTGGGCGCCTTGATAGTACCGCCTGCACATTTAATGTTGTATAAGACATTGTCAAGATCTTTAAGGTGCTTAAGAACAAAACAGCAGACGCCTGGAAGTAATTCTTTGTTATTGTATTGATCCTTGGAGCCACCACACACTACATTATTAATAAATGCGCTTGCCTGAGTTGGGAAGTGTCTGCCAAGCACCTTTATCACAACCCTAAGAAACGCACTAGGTGAGTTTGTCGCACCTTGCACTATGGTACTCATCCTCACCAATCTAATTGGAGTCTAGAACGCAGTCATGTCTCTACTTTCTAGATGGAGGGTAATATGATTATAGCTAGAAAAGAAGTCTATAATAGTAAGAATCTTACATCTAGCATAACGTTCTGAGAAATTGTCTGCATTTGGAGGAAGGTTGGCATCTTGAACAGTGACTGCGTTCATGTGTTGCGCGTTGTTGATTAATTGATATTTTCTGTCCTTTTTGGGCACTAAAAACCAAGGATTGTGGTATTGGCTGTTGCAATATTCAAGAACACCTCAATTAATTTGCTCTTGGATTATTTGTTGACATATTAGTTTGAGTTTCTTTAGCAGCTTGAAACTGGGACACTGCCATGCTTTGTGTAGAATTGTCTTGATCTTGTATGGCGGGCAGACGTTATTAGTAAACCTTCTAGATTCTGCCTAGTCCCATGCCAATGCACCTTTATGATTGAGAAGCATCTGCTGAAGCAAATGGATTTCTGCTGGCTAAAGAATGTCTCTATATGTTAGCTTGGATAGTCTCTCTAGAGTACACTGCTGTCTGTGGGGGAACAGTGCGTAACGTTGTTTAAATAGGTGATTGTATGGGCCTAGCTGCAGACCATGCAGGGCTTCTTGCTAGGTATGTCTGTTGATGGCGCGGATTCTCCAGTCTGGCCTTCCAAACTCTATTGGTTCATCTGGCCAAGGCGTGTCAACAGGATAGATCTTCTCAGCAACACGCTTGTGCATTGTGTTGCAGTGTCGCAATCGCCCATTTGTGTTATAGAAATGGTCTTTGGCTCGCAGCTCCTGATAAGCTTGTTGATTTAGTTCCTGCATAATAGTGAACATCTTAGACGTTTGGTGGTTCTTCACTCTGTCCAAACGGTCGCTATTCTTAGACCATGCGACAAAATTGTGTTGATCCTGCTTGGTAAATATCCAGCCATATTCGCCGTACCTGAGTGCATTGTTTGCGGGTATCCGTCTACGGAGGAATTGATCGTCGCGCGCTTCAGCAGGGGAGTGACGAGACTCATTCTTAGTTACAGCAACAGGATGCGCGTCTTGTTTTGCCTCAAGAACCTAAGTCTGGATGGCGAAGCATTGCGCCCGGCTTGGGTTGTGGACAGACTAATAGGATTTGAGCTGTTTCGCTTGCTGAGCCTGCTTAAATCTTATTGGTCAATCTAATCGCGACCCTGGTTAAGCCAAATTCTTAAACAAGCTTGCTTTGTTAGGGTCTTTCTAGACATAATGGGGATGCGCGTGCCCTATAGGCGCATCCCCTACTCTTTTCCTGACGGGTGTTGAACATAAGAATCTAGATCCCTAATAGGTTGATCTACGGTGATAAATGTGGCATTGTGCTAGCCGTCCTGGGACAAAATCCTGCATTTACACTGTCTGGTAACACTCTATTTTATTGACAATCGCGAAGCGGCGCACCATGGGACTCCAAGAATAATAGACTGGTTGAGTCCTCGTACAATGCGAAAATTGGCGTAAATAGTAACAATTCTAATGGTGACGGGTACATCCCATGCAGTTCCAACATAAGGATCCATGCTTCTGTTGGTGGTAATCACCCCCTCGCCTTAACTTTCAAATTCTTCAATAACAAGGCTAAGTGCTTTGGCGGCGGAGTATCTTATAACATTTAGCATGGATCCACAATTAATTAGACATTGGCCTTGGTGTTTATTGAATACTGCCCAGCAGGTAGGAAGTTTACCCTAGACCTGCGTAACTCTCATGACAGTGTTCTTGGTGTTCACAGTCTTGTTGGGAACCTAATCAAGGAGCTTGTTCCAAGTATCTCCAGTACTGAACACTTAGTGCTTTAAAATTGAATTGGATTGAACACTACCAGCCTCAACCACGTTGCACTCTGCGAGAGGCATAATGTCTGCACTAACATCATCCTCATCAGGTGGCACTAAGGATGGAACAAGAGCGTTGACTGAGGCTGATAGATCTGACAGTTTGTTCATGGTATCTTGTCGTTCATATTCGCTAATAAAGTCTTTTATGCCATTGCAAACCAGCAGTAGGGCGATAAGGTTAGCAACACTAATGCCGCGAACTTCTTGACTAAGTGCTTGTGCAACTGACTTTGAAGGGTCCAAGTGGACGGCATCTATGATTTGATCTACCTCTATTAGTTGAGAGGCACGTTTCTTCTTGGTGGTCTTTAGCAAGGATACTACTAGGTTAGGCGAATTAATATCCTCAGGAAGCACATCCCACCTAATTGTAGCAGGAGTACTATCCTAACGGACATCCTGCGCATCAGGCATATCATAATTATTGCGTGGCGATGATGGAACTGCTGGACTTGGTGTTGTTTAAGATTTAGAATAGTAAAGGCTAGGATGTGTCTCAAAATCCTCCAGTTCTTGGAGACGCTGAGCATTCTTAGGTAGCGAAGGGCGTAACAGTGCCGGTTTCTTTGCTATCTGGGGATTACCACACAGCAGGGCCTGGTTTGATCCTGAGTCCTTTGTCTGACTGCAAGTTGCAGTATTTATAGAGGAGGTGCTAGACAGGATGAGGTGCTCCTAATTAGTGGCGTCTAACGCATATAGCTTTGGAACAGTGTCTGATTCTATGCTGTTAGAGAATTGTTGGTACTCCTCTTCTAGATCTAGCGCGGCCCTGCTAGGACAAAATGGCGTAATTGTATTTGTGGTTCCTGGAGTCTGGGCGCGGGTCAACAGCGGCTTGCCCTAAGCAACTTGCTTAAATTTGTCTAGTTGAAGCATAAGCGCTGATTCTCCAAACTCTTTATTAGTGACATTAAAGAATTCACAACACTTATCCTTAATCTAGCTAAGTAGGAAGCTTGTTGGCGGTGTGCCTTCAATCTCTCCAATGTCCTGTTGGAATGTCCCATAGTGATATTCCTATTGGCCATCTACTTGCGTAGAGAAAGCCTAGTAACGCGATCAGAACTAAAGCCATTGAACACAGTTCTTGACAGTATAATTATCTGCTAGAGCGCCACACATAAGACATTAATAGTTATACTTGCGGCCGTTAACTCTTCGTGTTCCTTAATTAAAATCCACTGTTTGTGGCTTGCTGGTGCGATAGCTTCTATCATTGCGATAGTTTGACGGAGGCTCCTGGGTAAGGATCTTGCTTATAGCATAGGCAACGTTTGACGGCTTCCGGAAATACTTCTCAAGCGATGGATGCTGAGTCAGTGAAGTAAATTGGTCCACAGTAAGGGTGAGTCTGCTAAGGCCCTTAATGATCTCCTCAACTTCAGGATCTACGTCTGCAGGCGGTGGTTCTTTGACAGACTTTCCTGGCTTAAATTCTTCTTCCACAAGAGTGCGCGCAAGTTCTCCTACTAAGTGCGTTGTATCCTGTTGAGTATAACAGTAGGCCACTTTAGCTCACATTGCATCAGCGCGACGACGAGCAGGGGTACTGTTGGTGATGCTTCGCCGTTGCACAGCCATCTTTTCAACAAATTGGCTAATCTTGTCAAAGTTGAAGGTAGGGATGCTGTCTCTGACTAGACAATCTGGTTCAGGCATGTAGAACATAATCAAATCTTGATCACTTTGGCTTAGTCCCTTGAAGAAGTAGTATCCTTTTTTAGATTTGCTAACCTGTTGGCGGGAGATACATGCTGTAATCACGTCAAGAAACTCTGTGTAATAACTTGTGTAGTCAGGAGGGTTGGCGTTGCACCTGTCAACAAATGCATCAAGGAAGGCTTGGGTGCCAGCAACCTGATTGTAGTCCTTAGCAGCATAATGCTTTGTTAGGCGTGCCTGGAGGCCTGTCCAGTCCCCAGCCTTATACTTAGGCATCTTCCCAATGAACCTCTCATGGGCGGGTTTGTAGAAGTTGAGGATAGACACACATCGCTGAGAGTCAGACCACTGGGCTAAGCCAGCGTGTCAATTGTACTTCTCTAGGAATTGAGTGATATCCTTGCCGTTGAATCAAAACTCAGGATGACGGTGAGCATAGAATGGAATTAGACGTTCAGTCATGGTGATAGGTGCGTATGCTGGTGACGCAGATTGACTAACTAATGGAAAGGGTTTGCTGATTGAGTCCTGGCTGCTTGCCCTGTCGCTAGAACTGGTGGCAGAAGGAGGTGTTATTGTTTTCTTTGATGGTGATGCCAGCTCCTCAGAGGACATAGGTAGTCAGAGGAAACGCAGTGAGGCACCTGGCAACGTGATAGTTGGGTGCCGTTTGTCGGTAATTGGTATAACAGTTAGGCAGAAAAGAAACGTTATGCTCAACTTTAGAGCAAGAACAAATAGTTGACGATAGACTGAATTGCTTGATTCCTTCAATCCTGTTGACAGTTCGTCTAGTTTATATTTTGCTGGTTCCTCGGTTGCTCAGTTGGATGGATAACTCTCCCTTGCAGTCAATTCTAGTCCTGTGGCAACTTGCCTGTCAGTATACCAGATCTGTAGAAAGGCTGCTTGGCTCAGGTGATCTGTAACAGATGTCGCGAGAGGAAGACAGGGAGTAGTCCAGGATTTGGCTGCTTTCCTTCAAGCTAGACCGCCCAATCGGAGTGGCTGCTACTTTGCTTTTTCAAACGTCAATTTTTCAGGGTCTCTGCGATCCCCGCGTGTACGAAGCTGGTGATTGTTTGTTTGTTCGTTCGTTTTCGTTGTATCGTTATATCGTTGGTTTCGTTGGTTCGTTTGGTCGTTTGATCGTTGGATTCATCTCGTTCAGCGCATCGCGTTATCGTCCACCATACATCAACAGACCGTCGAGCCCCATGGGCTTCGCCAAATTTGCAGTGGAGTAAAGGTGTGTGTGATAGAAATATATCACACGGGGGTAGGAGGGCGACTCGCAGTCATGCGATGTCCGAAGCAGCAATGCACTGAAGGAGGGAGATTCATCACCGTGGAGGTTTGGCAGTAGACTATTTGCAATTTCGTTGTATCTAGCTACCAAATCAAATGAAAGAAGAAGCAGTGATGAAAGATATATAAAATATTCGTGGTCTCGTTGGGTTGAGTTTCGTGTTGGTGCTCATTCAATTCGATTCCATGTCCTTGGGTGTGGTGTTCGGATACCCATATATATGCCGCATTGATTGATGACGAAGCAAACAGCTGACAAAGAAAACAAGACCTGTTCCTTGCACCATACATTCAAGCCTTCCACCCGTGCCAGTGGTATATTCGCGCAAAGTAGCACTTTGCTACGGCGCACTGTATCCTTCAGCCATATCCTTCAGCTTTTGTAGATCTGTCACGCTATACATAGCTTAAATAGAATACAACAACTTAAATAGAATACAACAACTTAAATAGAATACAACAAAACTAAAGCAACCYAGTTGGGTATCCCCTACCCAACCCAACCCAAGCTTTGATCTAACCCAACCCAACACTAGTACAACTAACCCAACCCAACCCAAACCTTATATAAGCTCACCCAACCCCTACCCAAGCTTATGCCACATACTAACCCAACCCCAACCCGTGGTTGGGTATACCCCCCCCATTCGCCAGCCTACTCTTATAAATTTAAAAAATTTGTATTAGAAATGTCTTTATATAAACTCTAGTAACAACTAATGTTAAGAGAGTTTTAAAAAATATTAAGTATTAGTAGAGTTATTGTACTTTTAAGCTCTTGATTTTCTTTGATTTTCCTAGTAAAAGGGTGCGCATCACGCGAATCCGCGCATCACGCGCACGGACACGGTAGTACCGTAAAATCCGCCGCTATCTTCTCTTGCTATTCTCACACTTTATTACGCCCTGTACGTGGTGCTGTCGTCGTGCAAAGTTGTCGTTTTCTGTCCGTGCCTCGTTAGCGTTGCTCTGCAGCTTCAATGGTCCTGCATTCAGTCCTGCATTTTTCCGTTCCGTGCCAACGCACCCCTTTTTCTTCTTTTCCGTTTCCTTCTCTTGCCACCGTTTTTCTACCGTTTTTACCGTTTTTGGATTTTTTTCTCCTACCGTTCCCCCCCGTCGAGATGCCGCGCGGTCCCCGTGAACAGCAACGCCGGCAGGCTATCGATCCCCCTGACTTCTCTCTAGCTGTAAGCCAGCCCTCGTCTGCAACGTTCTGCACCGCCTGCAGGATATATCAGCCACTCTCCTTTTTCCGCATAAACCGTATAGGAGCACTATACCAACCGTGTACTTCCTGCGCCTCTGTATGCCTCTCTCTCCTCTACAAATTGCTAGCTAACGCCGTAGACTGCCCGTACTAACTGTCGCCGCCCTCGCCGTTCCTCTGCTTCCCATCCGCCGTCACCGCAGAGGCTACGCCGCAGCAGCCCGCCGCCCTTATCTAGGTCTTTAGTAGAAGAGCTAAACAGCGGACTTGTACACAGAGATCGTCCTACTCCTACTGCAGAAGACCTAGATGGCGGTCTCCTAGATGCGGATTTCCCTTCTAAGGAGGAAGACCTAGATGGCGGACTCCTAGACAAGGATCTCTTAGAGGCTGCGGAGGCTAGATCAACCGTTCTGCCACCGCAGCTGCCTGTACCCCTTCTCCGGCGGCCTCTTGATAATGACTACTACAACCTCAGCAGCATGCAGTTAACAACTTGCCTATACTGTGGTGCGTTTCACTGGCTTGCGGAGCGATCAACTAATTCCCCTACGTCTTCTCCTTGTTTTATGACCTGCTGTCTAGACGGTGACATTTCTCTTCCTAACTTTTGGCCGCTGCCTACCTTTCTTCGCAATCTCTTGCGGGACAACAGCGTTAAATCCTACTATTTCCGCAAACAGCTCTGGGCTTACAACGCTGCCTTTGCCTTTACGTCCGTTGACTGCACTCCTACAGACCGCGGCGCCTGTGGGCAGGGCGTCCAGGTTTTTCAGATACACGGTGCCCTATATCATCTAAGCGGTCCGATAGAGGAGGCTGCTGGCGAGCTTCCGCGGTATGCGCAGCTCTATTTCCACGACCCGCAGTATGCCGCAAACGTCCGCTCTCAGCGGAATCCTCAACTGCAGCTGCAAATACTGCTCGACCTTACTGCTATGCTCTATGAGATTAATAATCTGTATATTGCTATCTACCGCACCGCCCGCGAGCGGATGCAGCACGCTCCTGCAGACGCTAGTATTGTCTTTACAGGCAGCCGTGCTATGTTTCTAGAGACAGGGTCTGATCGCCGCCGCGAGAATGTCCCAACTAGTGACGAGGTAGGACTTATTATCCTAGACGCTGCAGCAACCAAAACAATGCGTCCTATTGTCCTAGTAGCATAAGGGTCTTATCAATTCTACTGTATTAGCGGTGCGCATCCTTTATATATGCCGCTACATTACGTCTTAATGTTTCCGCACGGTGACCATAGCTGGTCTCCTGGCCTGTTCTTGCGAGATCGCAATAGCCAGCGGCAGCAAACCTCCCTATCCCAGCAGGCGTACTATCAGTATTACCTACATCCTCGTTCCAGCCAGACGACAGTTCCGTTTGCGTTCTATCGTCTCTTCCAGCAGTATATAGTTGATATCTAGGCTCTCTGCGACCAGTCGCGGCTTCTCTGGATCCAAAATAACCAGGCCCAGCTCTAGGCGGAGCTGTATAGTGGTGTAGCAGACGCTGTCCTTAGCGGTGATGCGCCTGATGCAGGCATTGGTCGCTGCATTGTCCTCCCCTCCTCCTATCTTGGGAGCTCGCGGTTTATTAGCTAGTGCTACCAAGATTCTATGGCTATTGTCCGCCGCTACGGCCGCCCAACGCTCTTTATTACTGTCAGATGTAAGGGCTATATGGGGGTTTATGGAATAGTATTTCCATAACCCCCAAGTAGACAAAGCATCAGATGGACGGGTATTAGTCGTGGTATTGGGCGCAATGTGCGTAAATG
>BCHH01000003.1:4642353-4668971 GCA_001599595.1 Beverwykella pulmonaria
ATAACCCCCAAGTAGACAAAGCATCAGATGGACGGGTATTAGTCGTGGTATTGGGCGCAATGTGCGTAAATGGGCCTGCAACGGATCAACGAAATAGGACTAAGCGCATGGGGTTAAGCGAGAAATAAAACCCAGCCGAGAACACGATGGCTGGGGCGCGACACGACAATCAATCAATCAATTCATCAATACTCATCATTCTTTCATCTCACAACGTGACCACATTATTCTTGTAGCCGAAATAGTGCTACAATCTGACAACACCATACAAGATCTTCTTCACGCGAGCTGCTCTAAACAACAGAGTAGTCACCTCAATCAGGAAACCCAACCTTGCTCACCTCAAAGCATACAGCTGCAAGGCGTTTGCAATAACAGACAATACTCATCAAAACAAATTAAGGTTGCAACGTCTAGATCCTAAAGCGTGGATAGGCTACCTAGTTAGATACTAATCCTCAAACATCTACTGTGTTTAGATACCGTTACTGGCCAAGGTGATAAGCACACGTGACGTTATTTTTGACAAACAAACAATCTTTAATGGCAAGACAGAGGATCTGCGGGACAACCTCATGCACAACATAGTGGATAAAATCACCACGCACGTGAGAACAATTGAACTGCCGACACCTAGTCAACAGCCAGAAACAGAGTCTTTCTACAAGGACAACGCAGTTGAAGATTTATTAAATCCCTATAATAAAGTAGATCCACCAGGCTACTATCAAGGAAGGAAGATTAGGGACAACTACCCAACTCCTCCATCCACACCGCCACCTGTAGCACTGCTAGCACAGCTAATAGTTGGAAACAAATTGGAAGTAAACCAAACAGGGTCATCCAAAACTATCCCATGGGCAGCTGCCTTTATGGCTAGAACTTAAGCTAGCAACGTTAGACAATACAAAGGAGAAGTAGTAGACAAGGCCAAGATAAAAAGAATGCTCGCCAAAGGCTTGAAGCTCTATCAAAGTCAACTCCCACCCCTGCCAATATGCTAAACAAAGCTTAAAGATCATCTAATGGGCAAACTGTTTAAAGAAGCAGAACAAGCCTATCTTAGAAGCCACAAACAAATAAAATCCTAGTTAGAAGTACCCTCTAAGCTAACTAAACAAGCAGGCTATTAGATACTTAACTGCATGTGGGTATATACCTACAAACTAAACAAGCATTATTAATTTCTCAAATGCAAAGCACGCCTGGTGGTTTACAGAGACCAGCAAAAGGATATCACATCCCAAGATACCTACGCTGCAACCTTAGCAGCTTAGTCTTTTAGGATGCTCATAGCAATCGCAGCAAAATACAACCTTAAGCTAAAACAATACAACGTAACCAACGCCTTTGTTCATGCAACAATTAACAGAGAAGTTTATATAAAGATGCCCCGTGGATATCAGAAGAAAGGCACAATCCTTAAACTCTAGAAGGCCTTGTATAGTCTGTGCATTTCACCCATACTGTAGCAAAAGGAGTTTACAACAACCCTCAGGACTATTAGTTTTGAAGCTGTACCGCACAAGCCCTGCTATATAATCAAGAACAGTGTTATTATCTTCTTCTATGTAGATAACATTATTGTTGCCTTTAACAAGGAAAACAGTTAGAACGCAGAACAAGCAATCAAGCTCCTGCAACAGAAATATGCTATAACAGGAGGAGAAGACCTTCAATAGTTTCTGGGCGTAGAGATTATCCAACAAAGAGACCAGCGTCTTATCCAACTCTTACAGGCTAGCTATATTGACAAAATCAGCCGCCTAGTCAACCAACAAGACTGCCGCCATAATACCCCAATAGCCGTCACTGAACTAAAGCCCCAAACAGGCTTAGCAACTCCCTTAGAAATCAACAAATACCAACGCAAAATTAGATCAATTCTGTTCGCAGCGGTAACAACGCGACCTGACATTGCCTTTGCAACCTCAAGACTAGCCCGCTTCCTATCAAACCTAGGACTAGAACACTATAATGCAGCTAACTAAGTACTCCTGTACCTATTAGATACAAGATAGAGAGCATTGCAGCTTAGTGGAGGCGATAACCTTTAGGTAGCTAGCGACGCATCCTTCACTAACAACACACTAGACAGGAAAAGCTCACAAGGCTACACAATTAAACTTTTCAACAGCCTTATTGCCTAGAGGGCAAATAAACAAGACACAGTTACAACGTTAACCACTAAAGCAGAACTCCTTGCACTCTTGCAAGTGGCCAAGGAAGCAATGTTCACATCACAACTTTTAAACAAACTGCAAATTAAACTATCCTCAACAACCATTACCATTCAATGCAACAATAAGCAGACTATTTGCCTAGTAACAGAGGAAATCTCAAAGCTTTAGACCAAACTTTGACATGTCAACATACACAATCACTGGCTAAGACAAGAAGTGTCTACCAGAAGGATCCAGGTAGAGTACATACAGTTAATAGATATAATTGCCAACAGCTTCACAAAGGTACTCCCAGTAAACAAGTGGGAAGGATTTCTGACCCAACTTAGTTTAGTAGAGGTAAAGGAACGAAAGGTAGCAAACAAAGTGCCTCTAGAAGACATTCAGACACAACTCAACAAACTCAACCTCATCACGTCCACTAAACCCCGACGATGGTCTAATCCAGCTTGCAACGCCTTCCAAGCTGAGGGGGTGTGTCAGATGTAAGGGCTATATAGGGGTTTATGGAATAGTATTTCCATAACCCCCAAGTAGACAAAGCATCAGATGGACGGGTATTAGTCGTGGTATTGGGCGCAATGTGCGTAAATGGGCCTGCAACGGATCAACGAAATAGGACTAAGCGCATGGGGTTAAGCGAGAAATAAAACCCAGCCGAGAACACGATGGCTGGGGCGCGACACGACAATCAATCAATCAATTCATCAATACTCATCATTCTTTCATCTCACAACGTGACCACATTATTCTTGTAGCCGAAATAGTGCTACAATCTGACAATTACCTTTACAGCCAGCCCATACTGGCCTAAAGTAAACCGTAAGCTCCGCGCAGGGGAGACAGGCCTAAATCAGCCTAATCTAGTCTGCCATGCCTTTTGGCTGAAGGTGCAGCGGCTGCTTGCGGTTATAAAGGACAAGAGTGCGTTTGGCAGCTACCTAGGCCACGTGTATACAATTGAGTACCAGAAACGCGGTCTCCCTCACATCCACCTATTGCTCTTTCTTCCGCCTCATGCCCGTGAAGCATTTACGGATCCTGCTATAATTAATGCAACAATCTGTGCAGAGATTCTGTTGCCAGAAGAGGATCCAGACAGCTTGCTCACAGAGGTTGTCTGTTTGTTTATGCTTCACGGGCCTTGTGGCGAGTATAATCCTACTGCTGCATGCATGGTACCTTAATCTAATAGTCTTCCGCCAATATGCTTAAAGGGCTTTCCAAAAAGGTTTAGTGCTGTTACGGTCGTGCACAAGGACAGCTATCCAGAGTATCAACGCCGCAACGATGGACGGACCCTGCCTGTACGATGCCGCAATTAGATTGTGCTCCTAGATAACAGCTAGGTTGTTCCGTATCACCCGCCGTTTCTCCGCCTCTTTTGGGCCCATATTAACGTAGAGGTTTGTGGTACAATCCATGCTATTAAGTATGTACATAAGTACATCTATAAGGGCACTGACCGTGCTGCACTCTCTATTGCGGAACAGGACGAGGTCCAGCAGCACCTTAACGGTAGGTATATTAGCCCGTCAGAGGCAGTCTGGCGGCTGTTTGAATTCCCCGTCCACAAAGAGCGACCGTCTGTAGTTCTGCTTGCGGTCTATCTGCCAGGACAACAGATGCTTATTTTCCCTGAAAATGCTACTGTTGCAGACCTTAGTACCCGCTTGCAGCAGTCTGCTACTACACTTACTGTGTTCTTTTAGTATAATGCAGAGAACAGTGACGGCCACAACGTACTCTATTAGGACTTTCCTGCCTGTTATGTATGGGTGTCCTCCTCTTGGACCTGGCAGATCTGTTAGAAGGGCATCGCTATTGGCTGTATGTACTACTGCAGCCTGATCCAAGGCAAGTGGTACTACCTTTGGCTCCTCCTTACTGTAATACGCGGTCTGTTATTGTATACTAACCTCCGTACTTTCCAGGGCATAGAGTATCCTACATTCCAAGCTGCTGCCGCAGCCCACGGCCTGTTACAGAATGACGGTGACTGGGTAGCTGCCTTCTAGGATGCTGTTGTCTTTGCTACAGGCTCTGCTTTGCGGTCTTTTTTTATAGTCACTCTGCTTACAGGACCTATTGCAGACCCGCTTGCTATCTAGACTACTTTTTAAACAGACCTGTGCGATGACCTGCCTCTGCAGGCTGCTGCCTTGGGTGTGTTAACAGAGCCTACTGCTTATATTAACTATAGGCTGTTTCTCCTTGCAGGCCTTCTTTTAGATTCTGGAAAACGTCTTGCAGATTTCTCTTTGCTGTCTTACTAGTATAACTAGGGTCTAATGGCTGAAAATTAGCTTCTTGCAGCTGTGTTGCGGTATAATACAGACGCGGAAGATACTGTCTTTTGGGACTCTTATCCCAGTCTAAACGCGGACCAGCGTGACGCGTTTAATGCTATTACTACGGCTATTGGAGATCCCGCAGCAGCTCCGTATTTCTTTGTTCACGGACCTGCTGGTACTRGAAAGACCTTTCTCTGGCGCTGTCTATGTGCGTACTACCGCTCTYGTGGAGAAGTCGTACTTTGTGTTGCGTCATCTGGTATTGCGGCTGTCCTTTTGCCAGGTGGCCGCACCGCACACTCCTGCTTTCGGATCCCTATTGACATTTACGAGGACACTATCTGCCCTGTATCTCTGTCATCAGATCTTGGCGGACTACTCCGGGCTGCGGTGCTTGTTATCTGGGATGAGGTGCCTATGCAGCACCGTCACTGCTTTGAAGCAGTCTACCGCATGCTCTGCGACGTCCGTGGATCTACTGCTCCCTTTGGTGGCCTGCCAATGGTCTTTAGCAGTGACTTTGCCCAAATCCTACCTGTTGTCCGCCGCGGTCAGCGCCCTGCTATTGTTTACGCCTGTCTGCGGCAGTCTTCTCTAATCTAGCCATTGCTTACGGTCCTTCATCTGCGGCAGAACATGCGTGTCCTCTCTAGTGTTGAAAACGCCCGTTTTGCAGACTAGTCCTAGTCCCTTGCTCTGCCATCTAGTGACGGTCCTATTACACTTCCAGATTGGTTAACCATTTTCTATCATACCAATAACTTCTTTAGTCACGTCTATCCGCTTGAGTGTCTACAGCGTGCTGTAACAGACTGGCAGGCCTCTAGCGGTCGTGCTATTCTTGCCGTGCGCAATGACGGCGTTGCTGCGATTAACCACTAGTTGCTTGATACTTTCCCGGGCGAGTCTACGGAGCTGCTTTTGGTTGATTTGGCAGAGATAGAGGATGCTGCTAATCAGGATATGCCGCCTGTAGAGCTTCTCTAGTCTTTTGAACCGCCTAGTCTTCCGCCGTCGCGGTTGCTGCTTAAGGTTGGCGCACTAGTAATCTTGCTGCGGAACCTCTATCCTAAGCAAGGCTTATGCAACGGCACCCGCCTTGTTATTGTCTGTATCTCCTGTTACTGCATTATGGCCCGCATTATAGGCGGCGAGTTTGCAGGGCAGTTGCGGTTGCTTTCTCGTATCAAGTTAACTTCTACAGACGGTGAGCTTCCGTTCACAGTTACCCGCATCCAATTTCCTATCTAATTATCCTTTGCAATGACTATTAACAAGTCTCAAGGACAGTCACTATCTGTTGTTGGTGTTGATCTCCGCTATGCCGTTTTTACTCACGGTCAGCTGTACGTTGCTATGTCTTGGGTTACTACTGCTGCAGGCTTATCTGTTCTTCTACTGTTTTCTTCTCTGCTATCCTGTACAGTCCTAAATATTGTATACCTAGAGGTTCTCCTTGCTTAGTTTTCCTATCTTGTGTCTCTTTTCCGTTGCTGCGTGCTGTTTTTCCTGTGACGTAACCGTACCTGCTGTTGCGGTTGTTCTACTTTCACCGCGATTTGTCATGTGACTCCGCTCTTGCACGCGTCTGCCCTAGTATATAAACTACCCTTCCTGCTTTGCTTCCTTTTCTATTTAGCCTTAATATGCCTAGCTCTACTGCCTCCTTAGAGGGCTTTGGCTCTCCTCTACTCTGTAAGTAATCCCCTATTACTCTTTTTAGGCTTTATACTAACTTCTGTATAGCCTCCAACCGCCGCCCGCGACCACCTTCACCTGCTCCTGCTCCTGCTGCCCCTACTCCTGCACCCGCTGCCCCTGCCCGCGCCCGCACCTGGCTACCCTGGGCTGGTAAGTTGATTCCTTTACAGTCTTTGCAGCTGTACAGTTGTGCTTACGGTTCTCTAGCTGCCCCCGCTACTGCCTCCCTTGGTATGATATATTCTCTTGCAGTCTTTGCGGTTATACTTACGGTCCAAGCTACTGACGCTCGCGCCCTCCCCGCGCCCACCGCCGCTGCTCGCGCTCTCGCCAACCTCCCGATCGTCTCTGCAGTGGCTTTGCGGCCTGGCCGCACTGTTGATATGGCTAGTATGTGTTGTGTTACTGTGTGTGCAGTCACGTTCACGGTTTCGCTAACTGTTTTTCCAGGCCGCCCCGCCAACCTGGAAGCCGTTTTAGCCCACTCAGCTGGCGTCGCGCCCCCCGCGCCCTGCGCGTCCTGCTCTCGCGGAGGAGGCCCGTTTACTACTTGCCATGTAGTGGACGGCCACCTCCGTGGGAGCTGCGCAAATTGCCACYACGGCAGCGAGGGCGCCCGCTGCTCCCTCCGCCGTAAGTMATGCGGTTTTGTTTGTGTCTGTATTCGTAATCTTACTTTTCTTCTAGCCGCTCTCGCCCCCGCCGCTGCTGCCGTCGCTGCTGCCCACCCCCGATCCCGCCGCGCAGCCGCCTCCTGTAGGTTATCCCTTGTTGCGACTCTCTTGCGGGCATGTTACGGTTGCTAACGGTTCTAGTCCCCGCCCCCGCTGCTGCCCCCGCTGCCCCCGCCATCCCCCGCCGCGGCCGCGGCCGACGCGGTGCCCCTACTGCCACCAACCCTCCTTGTAAGTTATCCTTCCATTGCTGTTCTTTTACTATGTTCCGTTGTGCTACCGTTTTGTTACCGTTTTGTTACCGTCGCTAACCGTCATGTAGCCCGCGCCGAAATCGCCCGCCGCCTCCGCCGCATGGCGGATCTGCTAGACCCGCCGCCGCCGGAGGACGACGACGACGACGATGACGAGGATGAGTGGTAGTGTTTTGTAAACTATTATTGTATATATAATTACTTAAATCTCCCCTTTTTATATTTCACTGCGATTACAGCAGCTTTACAGTGATTTTCCAGCAACTTTGCCAAAACCTTGCTTACTAAGTCAGCTCTGATAAAAAAATCCCGCTGGCCCATAAACTGGCATATCAGCTGTACATACATCACATACAATACACATCTGGACACCTTTTCCTCCGCCCTCCAGCTTACAGATGGCTAGCGGCACTTCGGTATTGCGTCTGTGTGGCATTTTGATGCAAAATAATGCGATTTGTGTGAGAAGTTGTACTATACAAACATCGAGCTAAATGGTGTTGACAGCTTCTCGATAAGGGCGACATCGTTCGCACGGACCTCTAACACGTGACCCACAGACTTCTGAATCCCCGTAGGTACGATAGCCGCGCAACATCTTCGGATCTTTGTCCCGACAGTCCCCTCTCCTCGCATCCACTTTGTCGGCGAAAGGGTTCTAGTGGCGTACCCATTTGCTCGATAAGGATACCATCCCAGGGTATGTTCGGGTCATCTCCAAGACCTGGAACGAGGGAAATATGCTTCTAGACGGTCTAGAACGGAAGGAAAACGTTCAAAGTAAGCCCTGTATTCCAGGCTCCGTCATTGTCCGTGCGTCGAATGCACTTATAAGACTTTGAGGGAACCGCGAGCAACCCCGCGCGATCGTGATCCACCATCGAAGCCATGAACGATCCATCTCAGCCAGACTACCAGTACCAGCCACTGCGGAACGAGGATGGCTTTCGCATCCTTGAGCTTCTCCCTGGAATATCGGACGATCCTCTTCGTTGCCAGATTCGAGAAGTTTCGTGGGGCCAACATCCGGAATATGAAGCGCTGTCCTACGCCTGGAGAACGCCAATATTCTCAAAAAATTTGGAAGAGACAACCTCGAATTCAATCCTGCGAGTGACGGAGAGTTTGTTCGATGCTCTTCTAATCTTGCGCTATGATGCCCAGCCACGGACACTGTGGGTTGACGCCATCTGCATGGATCAGTCGAATGCAACGGAGAAGGGCCATCAGGTCGCGCAAATGGGCAAGATATACAAAAATGCCCAATCCGTCGCCGTTTGGCTCGGAAAGGAAGAGTGCGATGCTGCGGTCGACTTGCTAGAGGAGCTCGGGCGGGATTATGCGAGGTACGGAATTCCCGACACCATAAATGGGAAACCGGTCAACCTCAACCCCGAAACCTACGCGTGCCAGCAGGAGCTCCTGTACCGACATGGAGGAGGTTGCCTGAGTAGTTTCTTCGAGCGAGCATGGTTTGAGAGGATCTGGGTGATCCAGGAGTTTGCCCTCGCTAGAACTGTGCGTATTCACATCGGGCGACGCATCCTTGACCTGCAACCCTTAAAGAAAGCGATGCACGTACTTTGGACATTGCGAGATGCCGGCGCACTGCTGGACGAAGACACTTCCGGCGGACGCCTTGGTTTGATGCTTCTATCGGGGCTCGGTTTTATAAAAGCAGCTGTTCAGATGGTCCTGCAGAGAAATAACGAGGCTGGGAACGAAAACATCTCGTCGCGTCTCATTGACAGTCTTCGGATCAACCCCATCATGCTGGCTAAACCTCAGATTCTGTTGAGTTTCCGCGAAGGGTACTGGCATTCCGTCTCCCAAGACACCGGCAGCACCGGCAACATGAACATTCTCCT
Source organism: Beverwykella pulmonaria (assembly GCA_001599595.1). Lineage (NCBI taxonomy): Eukaryota > Fungi > Ascomycota > Dothideomycetes > Pleosporales > Melanommataceae > Beverwykella > Beverwykella pulmonaria. Next base: position 4,651,328 of record BCHH01000003.1, read on the forward strand.
TGTATGGTCTACACTCATGCATGCAAAATGCTCTGAAGAGAGAGACCGATTGTTTGGACTACTTGGCTTGGCTGAGAACGTTCACTCCATCACACCAGATTACGAAAGTCCCATCCTCAAAGTCTGGCTCGAGTGCTCGTTGAAGTACTTGCTAGATGGAGATCTGTCCATCCTGCACTTTTGCAGCGGTTTACCATTATCCATCCGATGCGCCGCCAATGTTCCCTCCTTTGTCCTAAACTTTGGCGCAGTAGACCGACTACCAATACTGGCCCTGGGTGGTATGGGACCGGCATATTTCCAAGCTGGACTTTATTCCCCGCCGCAAGTCAAACCGGACTTGGTTGAAGGCCGCTTCCCTGAGCTTTCCGGCGTCTATGTGGACCAGGCTGCAAATATTAGCGAGAAATGTATAGAGATTACTGGTTCGGGTCCTCTAGCCCGTTCCACATCAGATATAGAGACATTCCGGGCCATCTACAGCCGATGCAAGGAATGGGTCGCGGCCTCGACGTGGCCATACAACCAAAGTCTCACCGATGTTTTCGCGCGAACTTTGCTATCAAACAACCAATTAAGCCAACAGGACTTTCCTTGCAGTGAGGAATGGATCAAAGTCGCCTTTGTTCTTTACATCATGGGACCTTGGTTCTCTGAGGCGGACCATACTGCGGATCGTGTCGCACAGGTCGAACAAATGCTGGGTACCCCTCTGCTTCCGTTGATCAAGGCAATTCAACCGGACTTCTTGCCCTACGATGCAACAACTGGAGTCTCTGACGCTGGGGAATTGTTGATCAAGTTTGATAGAGAATGCTTGCTCTACCAAGCCAGTTGTTTACAGAATCTACCCAGACGCGTCCTGTTCCTCACCAGCAAGGGATACTTTGGCCACGGTCCAGACGATATGCGGGAGACTGATTGGGTCATCATACCAGATGGAGCGGAAACACCATTTGTGATCAGACCGACCGGTACCACGGTCGAAAGAAATGGAGAAAGCGTGCCGATGGTCCAGGTATTGGGGGACTGCTATCTGCATGGCTGGATGTATGGCGATCTGTTTGGCCATACCGTGTTGAACAAGGCCGATTCAAGGAACAAGGTCGGAGGAGATGACAGCGAGGGCGGAATAGAGTCCACTGGCGGGGCCAAGCCGGCGAGTGCAGAGAAGTTGCTCACGCGACAAGCTTTCATTTTGTGCTAGACATGTGCATTATCGTTCCACGACATTGCTCGGTCCAAGAGCGGTTGTCCGGGATGCATCATATTGTCTTAATAAACACTCCAGAAGATTATCACCTTAATCATGCATCACCGTCGATTCTATAGGCCTCACCCTGGGGCTATGCAGCAATATCACCTTTTAAGCGCGTGTTAGCATCATTGTTGATGATGCGGCATGAGACCTACTCTTCTTAACCTACTCTTGCACTATTAATGTCCTTACCAGTTGCTTTTCTATAGTTTTAGCAGTCCTGGCAGATCACGTGCTGCGCTACTAAGGGCGGAAGGCCTGAATCATTGCACGCTCACCGACGGTCTAGGAACGGACACTCTGCTCGCTCGTATTCAAGCAACCAGCGATCCTAACAAGAACGGCAAGCATAAGAGTTTGAAGTCCTACCTACTAGAGCTTGGTCGCATCTAATGCACCAGGTCCAGCGGTCGACCACACTCTACGGTACCGTTACTCAAGACGGGCCCGACGGCTGCGATATAACGTTGGGGAGAGACCTTAGTGTCTTATGTGAAGCGTCTCACAGGTGCAGAGGATATAATATACTTGCAAGAGGTGGCCAATGGTACGGCAGGGAAGCCGTGTTGTCTTCGCTTCAAGAAATGAATAATGTTTTCCTGTCTGGCGCAGGGATAATTTCCTCCCATCATGTTACTACAGCGCAGCACGTTACTTTCAACCATCGCCACATCAAGGAAACATAGTTCGTTACCGCATAGTACAAAGTCTACTCAATCTCCATGTAAAATCCTGGGCCTACCCTCTTCCCATACCTCAAAACATGCCGCCCCCGCTTCCCTCAACCCCACACTCCCTCTCTTCCTCTCTATTCAGACCCCTTGGTGCATATGCATCCAAATCTACCTCCAACCTCCCTACTTCCTCAAACCCCTTTCTCTGCAATAGCCCCCACACCGCCTCCGACGCATGCACCCAAGTAAACACACCTTTCGCATCTGCCACGTGCAGTACATGCTCGACGAGCGCGGCTCCGATGCTGAGTCGCTGCGCGTGTGGCGCGACGATGAGGGCGAGGAAGTACAGGCAGGAGGTACCAGACGGCATGAGCTTGGCAGAGTGCGTGCGCATAGAGGCAGATTCAAGGGCGTGTAGCGCATCCTCAAGCAGATCCAAGCAACGACGATCACTCCAGTTCACACATACAGATATTAACCGTCGCTGGCTATGACAGTAGCGCAGGGAAAACGACGTCTTGTTGGACCGGAGTTATAGAGAGGAGAGTGTGACCTTGGAAGACGGCGATACAACTCTAAAGCCAACAAGGCGTGCTGCTGGATCTGGCTACATTTCCGCATACCGTGCTTATCAAAGATGTACAGGTGCTGTGCGGGACTGGGCGTAATGCCACCGAAGATACACGTAAGACGATCGACTCATAGGAGCTGCCCATATTGACAGTATAGGATTACATCTCTGGTGCGAAGAAGTCCTCCAAACTGGACGTACGAGATTGTTCGTGACATTATTGGATTAGATGCGATGAAAGTGCACGCCGTAGCTGTTTCACCGTCCGCAATACGAGATGTGACCCGTAGCTTAGCAATTTTTGAATCTCTAGCAGGATTTCTGGAGGTCAGCCTGGCAAGGATGATGCTACCATAATTGGAGTAGGAACCAGCGCGGGTAGTACAGAGGATTGACAAGGGCCTTTGTGACCCAAGAATCGAAGCTTCAACGTAGTATAGACGAGATAAGAACAAATGTCTCAACTAAGTCCACCCTCCCTTAAGGGTCCTTCTTCGGCGCACAATATTTCTAGACTCACGTGCCAAAGTCGCCAAATCTCCTGCAAGCCACTAGTAATTCCCATTCGCGCATCCCGACTGCTGCTTAGACTAGGTTCCGCGAAATTGCTCACGCAAACATAGACACGATTTTTTTTCACTGGACCATGGAACAGTGTATTCACATGCGAACACACCAAACTACAATATATCCGTATTAAACTTTGCGTCAAATTTTCATTGCAGAGACATAGGCTCTTAGGTGAGCATTCTAACTAGCAGCCTTTCCGACGAATAGGAAATCCTAACAGTACTATCTCCGTACAGAAACCGTCGCTGAGTTTACGAGACCTGTCATGTGTTACGATGGGGCTTGGCGATGTTCAGAGGGCGTTTCGGGAGAACAAGAGTAGCAAAGGCTCTCTCAACGTACTCGATCTGCGAAACCTGCTTCCGCGTTCCATCCTGCCCGGTTTCCTTACGGGTGAGGATTGTCAACTGCTCTGTCGCGTCCAAGATACAGTCCTAGAGGATGCAACTGCGGAGAGATGCGCTGTACCGATCGTGGAATGAAACAAGTGGAAAGATGACGAAGACTGGGTTTTACTTGCTCAAGGTGGTACGCAAACGTTGACACATCAAGAAAGCTGTAGGAAAACTACATGGCTCACGGTACAGCAAGGACGGGTTGGCTTTGGCTGGATCTCTTGCCCGACAGAAGAAGAGAGACGTGATTGGAGCATTGACCCAAACAAATACACAGGAGGGAAGTTGAGATATATTGTTCTTCATCCTGGACAGACGGTGTATTTCGAAGCCGGCACGATCCATTTCGTGTTCAGGCTCAACGACCATCCAACATTGATGCTGGGTGGTCATATCTTACGATGATCCCTTGTGGATTCGTGGATAGAGATTGTCCTCAATCAGCTAAGATTTCCCAACAGCACCAACGAAGATTTGCTACTAGCAGCGTCAACTTATGTTGAAGTAATAGCATAGCTTGTCTTAGAGTAGAGGAGCCTTGGCAGATCGGACGAGCTTGGCGGTGACGAGGTCATTGTTAGGTTCTTTCACTCCAAGAAGGCAAGTATACTTGAATAACTATCGTAACGCTACTAAGATCATGACAGAAGTTCGATCAGGATGTCAAAAACTTACCTCGGAAAGTGTAGCTCCAGTGACAGGGGTTTGGAAGGATAGCCTGTGCTGTTTTTACAAGACCCATGTAGACCTCGTTCTAATGTATCGGCACATATTTCTCAGCATTTAAATGCTTGGATGGCGCGATAATTCACTACATTGACCAGTCTAAACTCTATATCCATGCAAACTCCATGTAGTGTGGTCTTCACTGGACAAGAGAGCACGCGGGGAGCAGGGAAGTGAGAAGGGTGAGCGGGGTTGCAAGCATGGCCACCTGCCATTTCTAATTCGATGAAGTGCAAGCGGAGTTTCTGGGGCGTTAGTTGGTAGAGGGCTACTCAACCTCATTGAAACTCTATTTCCGCGAAAGTTTCCGTGCAAGCCAATGAACTAGATGCAGCAGCACATGTATTAAAGAGCTATTAGAAAGTTTCATGGTAACCGCCAACCCCAAAACCTAGGACTCGCGGAACTCCTTCAGATCAGCTGAAGGAAGGCGGATTTATATTTGGTCATTGTGACTTTACTTGATGCTGAAAGAATTAATTCTCATGTTCCTGTCCTATATATTCGATTCAAATTTCCTTACAGCACGAGTTCCCTAGCACCTTGCGTTTCCTAGCAGAATGATACGATGGCTCATTTCGAATCGTTGCAAGACAAACTCGGCTACCACTTCATTAATTTGAACCTGCTTGATGAAGCTTTTATCGCAGCAAGGGCTCCCGTATCTCGATCTGATGTAGAGGGCCCAACCCAAGGAAACAAACGACAGGCCCTCGTTGGCGATGCGGTCCTGCGTCTGTGCATGCTTGACGAATGGTATCCAAATGGAGCAGACACCAGTACAGCCGAGAAAATCGTGTTGAAGGTTGCTAAGGCACTGTTTGGTTGCCCAGGGCCAGGGCCAGGGAAAAGTAGATTTCTGGAGGTGGTATGTGCTTATTAGAGGACCGGTCCAGGAAAGTTAAATTATAAGCGCTAGGTGTGGTAACAATCTAGCTTGAAAATAGAGGACCGTTCAGTCCGACCATAGTAATTTTGGTGGCAAGAAGGAATCATATCTTTGTCAGCCGTGGGGTTGTTGTTTTTGTTACGTCCTGGTGTTTGAGAAGTCTCTTCAGCAGGGCATCCCAAACCTCGCGCTTGAGGCGCGTCTTCTCAAACAATTGGATGTCGCTTCTCATACAACTGGATAACTATTTAGCACCGTTCTGACTATCTTTAGGGTGCTTGCTTACGCTTTTGGGTTCGTGATAGGTATCGAAATAATGCTGCAGAAGTACGGCAAAGGCGCTAAGGACTGCCACAACGATAGGAATCGCCGCACGATGAGGATTGACGTCGGTTATAGTTTATTACAACTATAGGATGCCAGAAGCTAATAACGGGCAAGTGCAGTAGCTAAGCGCCAAGGTCAATTCAATACACGAAATCTGATTACTACTTCACGTAGCGATACCAGGGAAAACTCGTCAACACCCCCCTCCCTTAGACGGCCAGTGATACTGGGATATGCAAATCCCTACCCAAATAGGCAATGAGAGTCATTTTATGCAGCCAAGCTCAGTAGCTCCAGTAGAAACCCGTTCCCCTGTCAGTTCCACCGAACAGCTCCCTATTTTCAACTCCAGAAATCTACTGGGCTAGGAAATCTTGCCAAGATCCTCCTGGCCCTAGGCTACCGAACAGTGCCTAAAAGAAGCGTAGAGACTGGAGAAAACCCTGTGCAGGATTTGGGGACAAATGAAAACTTAAAGCGCATTGCAAATGAGTGGAAGCTGGCTGATTTTCTAGAAGAAAGCCCAAGCCAAGAGGGAGAGATGCCAAAGACAACGCTCACCTCAACTGTGGAGGCAGTTATCGGGGCGGTGTAGATCGATTCTCATAAATATATCGTTGCTGTTCAGCAACTTATAAAAAAACTCCAGAACTGAAGTGGTACGTTATAAAAGCAGGACGGTAGCGAACTCGTCGTTTTCCACCATATCTTGAGTTTTGTAACTAGACGGTCACTACTGTACGCAGCTTTCATTCAATAACGCACAACGACATTGGGTTGGCCATCTTTCAGATTTTCCCCCGCACCACTTGTGAATGAAATCAATCTCTAGTGCTTTAGAGAGGTGTTCCAGTGCAGGCTCCCGTGGCGCCCATGGGCATTACTATTCTGCGGGGTCTTCAAATAAAGTTCAGACTTCATCTTAAGTCATTATGTGAAAGTATCTATTCCATCATAACAATATGCTAGCCCATGCCAAGACTCGGAAATAATCTGTACGACACAACAATGCTCGGCAAGACCCACCTATGGTTGCTTTCGGCTCTTCTAGCCTCCGCAGACAAATAGTATAACATGTCCTTCTGAGCCTAGACTCGTTGCATTCCCACTTCTCTGGGCTTTGCCTCTTCTTTTAGTCTATCTATATATCTCAGAAAAATGTCGGTTAGAGACCAACTATCTCACTTCACCCGGTGGACTGGACTCGTTGTATCGATATGCGTAGCAGATTCGGTTGCTTTCAGTTACGACCTCTCGCTCATGGGTTCGTTGGGTGTAATGCCCGCTTACGGTCGCTATTTTGAGCTCAATACTGCCCTTATATCCACCAATATCGCGATGGCTTTGGTTGGCGGCATAGTGGTCACCTTGGTCGCCGGCCCTATCGTTGATTGTAAAGGGAGAAGATTTGGTATTCTCGCGGCCTCCTTGATGCAAATTGTTGGAGCTGTTTTACAGGGCGCCGCTCAGCATATCGCGATGTTCATCGTTGGTATGAAAGCGATCTTTAAGGCGCGGATGCTACTGACTGGGATCACCAGGTCGATTCTTTATTGGTGGTGGCACTGGCCTCGCAGGGGTTGCCTGCACCAGCTACGTTGCCGAAACTGTCCCATCCAAAGTTCGGGCTTTCTGTCTCGGCCTCTTCCTCACATGCTGGGCCATCGGAGCACTTATTGCTGCCGGAGTCTGTTATGGAGTAGGTTGAACAACGGAATGGGTCGATGCAAGCTGAGCATTAGTAGACCGCGAAGCTAGCCGACTCAGATTGGTCTTGGAGAATCCCGTCGCTTCTTCAAATCATCCCCGCCATTGTGGTAATTCTTATCCTAGCAATCCTCCCTGAGGTAAGTAACCCTTTGACCCGTATTCCCTCTGCTAATTTCTTTCAAGTCCCCACGTTGGCTGGTCTATCACGATCGCGTTGAGGACGGTGCCAAGATCCTTGCGAAGATACAGCGGCTAGACGTGAAGGACCCTGCAGTCGCGATTCAAATCCAAGAGATTCTGGATGCCAGGCATTGCGAGAGAGAAGCGAGTATGAGCAGGACTAAAGGATATCTGGAACTATTTCGAACTCGAAGGAACCGCAAGCGAATTCTACTCGCACTATCGTGCAGCCCATGTGCCATGTTAACTGGCTCCAACATCATTACGTAAGATGGAATGTGTGCCTTGAAGAACGGAGCTAACCGGTGCCCTAGATTCTACTTTGGGATAATGTTCAACAAAGCTGGGATTCGTAATCCTATCACTCAGCTTGAGATCAACGTTATTTTAACCGCGTGGCAGCTCATCGTCGCCTTTACAGGCTCACTGTGCGCAGAGCGACTCGGACGCAGACTGCTAGGCCTAACTAGCCTCGGACTTGCTACTATATTCCTCTTTCTTGTCGGCGGTCTTACGGCCCATTACGGCGCTGGAACAAACAAATCTGGCGTTTATGCTACAATCGGAAGTATCTTCCTCTTCTTAGGAGGATATTCCTTTGGTCTCACTCCTTTGCCTATGATATACGCCCCTGAAGTGCTCCCACAATCGCACAGAGGGTATGGGCTGAGCCTGGTAGCTGCATTCACTCGTTGCTGCGGTCTTCTAGCAGTCTTTGCGTTACCTTATGGCTTTGATGCGATTGGGTGGAAGATGTACATGGTCAACGCGTGCTTCAATGTTCTCCTATGGATCATGATCGCTGTGTACTGGGTCGAGACCAAGAGTCGAACCTTGGAACAAATTGATGGCCTGTTTGAAGGATACGGGCATGAAGTCGCGGTAACGGAAGTTCCAACTAAACATCTACATCTCTGAATCCCAAAACATTCCCCACGGTGTGAGTCAGCGAACCACTTGTTATTCTTTAAGGAGATCTTCTAGTACCTATGGCAGGGCATTGGTGGAAACGAAACCATTCATGCCATCCCGTCCAGGGCATTCTCGCACACGGTGGCTTTGAATAATGGGAGTGGAACTGGGATTTCCCAACGAATGTGCAGTCTGGTTTACTAGAGCTAGTGCTCTATTCTCTATAAGGAGATTATCACGTAATGTATTCCACCAGCGAGCGTGCCAACCCACCGAGCGTGCCAAAATTTCTTGGCAACCATCATCACTACTTCGACGCGTGATGTCTTAATACCAATAAGCAGAAAGAACTTAGCAAGAAGGCAGGATCAGACTTGCACTTCTGGCATTTAAGACTGGCAAATTTCGAAGCCTGCGACGCGCTGCTGAGGCCTACAACGTCTCTCGAATGGCTCTGCAGCGAAGACACAACGGAATCTCCGCCCGAGTCGATACCCGCCCGAATTGCTATAAGCTCACCGTGACCGAAGAGCAGAAGATCGTCCGATATATTCTCGACCTCGATTCACGAGGGTTTCCGCCCCAGTTACGTGAGGTAGCAGATATAGCGAATAACTGTTACGCGAGCGTAGTAGTAAGCCTATAGGCAAGAACTGGGCAGAGAGATTCGTAACGCGCTTAGATAAGCTTTGAACAGCGTTTACCCGGGCAAATGATCGCTAGAGGATACTGTAAGGGGGTAGAAGAGGCTCAAATAATAAGCATTGTATTCCTATCTAGCGACAGAAGGAAGCATAAAGAAGAACAAAGGGGGCAGAGGCCGGCGGAGTTTATAAGGTCCTGCCAAGGCTTCGTACGAAGGATCCAAGGCGAGCCGAAGGATCTACATAACCAGGCCCCAGTCCTTTACAGATACGGTAGGATGACCTAGAGGTTATTGACGCGTAGTTTAAGCTAGTAGAGGATATAATAACTAAATATGGCGTCTACAACAATGACATACACAACTTTAACGAAGCTAGCTTCTAGATAGGCGTGATCGGGTCTATAAAAGTCGTTACAGGCTTAGAGAGACGCAATAAACGTAATTTTATTCAGCTCGGCGACCGCAAGTAGGTTACCATCTCTCACGGTAACCACCGCGACACCAGTCCGAACGACGGTCCCGAACGACGGTCCCGAACGACGGTCCCGAACAACGGTCCCGACTGTTGAAGGGCAGCTGGCAAGCCGAGACTGCGACACGTGACATACACGTGATAGGCACATGATAGGCACGTGACCAAGATGGCTGGGCAGATGTCAGAGTATATAGCACCAGCCTGGTTCTATGTTGGCACCTCAAGCAATATTTTTCTGTCCCCTCCCACTCAGAGCTCTCACATTCTAACAAATTGAACCTTTATCCTCTACTACTGATAGCCTCTCGTGACACTTCCCTTGCGTAGGTTGGCGGGGCATCTTCAACTGCTGCAGAAGGACTTTTCATTTACTTGAGAGCCATGGACATAACCTGGGAGCTATTGAGATTGGTCCGCGAGTTTCTTGTTGGACTTTCGAGCTTTTTTTCCCGTCCCTTCTCCTTGCAACTGTGGCTTGCCGGGCGCCCTAAGTGAGCCTCGGCCCGGACCTTTCATGTGTCTGTCAGATCTTCTTGTATTTTGGGGGCCAATTCTGGAACACTTGCAGGCTGCAGCACCGTTGTCTAATAAGCAGGGATGTGGCTGTATGTTGGTGTGAAGCGGCTATCCTTGCAGTAAATCCCATCTGTACGTATCACGCTGACTGCATGCAACTTGAGTGCATCAATTCCGCGGGATTGCAGGCACACAGCCCAGTCGCACTGAAACCAAGTTGCTCATTTGGTTGGTTCTATATATCACGTGGTTGATGCCAAGTCCCGACACGGGCCTTGGTGCCTCAGGGCAGAACCTTCTCGTCCTCCTCCACCTCGCCCATCTCTCCTCAGCTATCATCAACAGCCTCATTGTACGCTCAATAGGCTAATATGGCTCGATTTGTTTCCCCACCCACCGTCCCAACAAGTTCGACTCGAACTCAAGCTACTTGCGTTGTTTTTTGTATTTATTTGATTCTTTGCTTTCTGTATATAGTCCGAGGCCGGGTGGCCAGCTCCCTCTCAGAGTACTACGTACTACGTACTCTCCAACCCTCGGAGGGTATCTCATCGCTCGCACGTGACTGGGCCACGAGGGCTCTCACACGAGACTCGACTTCGGGAGCTGCCCCTGAGCTTACGCCCCCAAATCAAGCGTTATAAACAAGATAAAACACCTACTTCCCTGATGATGATACGTGAAGAGATAGATCAGGTTCTGTAAGCCGAGGACACCATAATGTCACGTGGATATGCCACTGACTAATCAGTCCGTCATAAATATATCAGCTGTACATACATCACATACAATACACATCTTGACACCTCTTTCCTCGATCCACCAGCTTACAGGTTCGTTTTTGATGTCTTACGCCCGGCTCATTTCCAACACCGATATAGCACTCGATTGGTTTTTTCCAATATAAGCGCCCAGACAGAGTATATTGCCTGCTGTGCCACCTACATTTCATCCGTTTTGGAGCACCTCGCCGGTTCAGGCTTAGCGCTTCCCTTTAGGAGTTACGGCAGTTTCAGGTCTGCGGCGATAGCAAACAATCAACAGCTTTCAGTACAAAATTTATGACGAGCCAGCGAAAACGTGATTGGACCCGCGATCCTCCCACCCAAGGCTATGTCTTCTACGCCGCACCCGTGCGAGTTCCGGTCGCTGATTCTGCTTAACATCTAGACATCACCTCCATCCTATCTACGAGTCAGCCTGCAATGGCAGCTTCTAAATCCTCCCTCGACAGGCCCTCGACGCCGAAAACTGCCTCTGCAAGTGCCGAACCCGCGAACGCAGATGCGAAGGAGGATCTATCCGTCTTGAAACTAGCACCCGACCGCAAATATGTCACCGGATTTAAGCTATACATTATTGTGGCCGCTGTCGCCTTTGTCAGCTTCCTTATGCTCCTAGACAACATGATCGTTAGCACGGTAGGAGGCGCCTCCTAGGGTAGAAGTTGATGCAGGCTAATCGTGCTACTCAGGCCATCCCGCGCATCACTGACCAGTTCCATTCCCTCGCCGACGTCGGCTGGTACGCCAGTGCATACCAGTTCGGAAGGTATGCGTTACTATACGTAAACAGATGCGCAAATGCCTAACATTGTTATTCGTTCAGTTCAGCACCGCAGCCTTTGACAGGAAGGATATACAAGTACTTTAACACCAAGGTTCGTGACATTTGTGATTTGTTCATTTTTCGAACCTTGGACTTATCGCAACAGTGGACGTATTTGGTCTTCTTCCTTATATTCGAAGTCGGATCAGTCATATGTGGCGCCGCTACCTCGTCTGCCATGTTTATTGTAGGCCGGTTTATTGCCGGCTTCGGTGGTGCGGGCGTCGCGACCGGATCTATCACGATCATTTCACTGTGCGCGCCTCTTGAGAAACGCCCACGTAAGCGAAGCCTATTATGATATCGAGTCATTTACTGACGCTTTTGGCAAGTTCTGATAGGGTTAAACTTGGGATGTAAGTTGTCAAGCGAGCTTCCATTCGATCGCGGCCGCTCTTGCTAACTCACAGTGAACAGTCAACCTTCTTGGACTTGTTCTGGGACCTCTCATCGGTGGCGCATTCACATCCTACACAACATGGCGCTGGTGTACGTCCCCTCTCCTTCCTCGCCATTCCAGAGTTGACTGACCATGCTAGGTTTCTACGTGAACCTGCCGGTCGGCGCACTTGCAGTGCTCGGCATAATTCCCCTACGCGTCCCTGAAGAGAAGATCAAGCCGAACCCCTTGTCTCTGCTACCGCGGATACACCATTACCTCGATCTTATAGGCTTCGCTCTCCTAGCGCCCGCCGTTCTGCAACTTCTCCTCGCTCTCCAATTCGGAGGCCAAGCTCATCCGTGGAACTCAGCAGTAGTGATCGGCCTGCTCTGCGGGTCTGTGGCGAATTTTGTTGTCTGGGGATTCTGGAATCGATACCGCGGGGAGGATGCGATGATGCCTCGCTCGATGATCAGCCGGAGAGATGTCTTGTCCTCTGGGCTTTACGTGGCTTTTCTCACGTCTGCGGTCTACGGAGGCATCTATTATCTTCCGCTGTATTTCCAAGCTGTGAATGGCGCGAGCGCAATCAAGAGCGCGGTGTATCTCCTTCCGTTGATCATATCACAGCTTATAACGGCTGGCTTCTCGGGTGTCGCCGGTAATTCAATCGCATATCTAAAAATCTGACAGATACTATGAAAGCTAACAAGCCGCTGGCAGTAACCAAGATCGGCTACGTAATTCCAGTAGCTGTCTTTTCGACTGTCTTCCTTTCGATAGGAACCGGCCTATACTCCCTCCTTCAGCCTGGCAGCTCAAGCGGCAAATGGATTGGCTTCCAAATTCTTGGCGGCGTCGGCTTCGGAGCTGGCCTACAATTGGTTCGTCTCCTCTCGCATGGCCCCATCCGTCCCTTTCATCCCGCTAACCAACTCGATCGCACAGGCAATCATAGCTGTGCAAGCAGCGATGAACAGCGAAGAGCTGACCTCAGGCATCGCTTTCGTCGTCTTCAGCCAAGCCTTCGGGCCCACCATCGCAATGACGCTGTACAACGTCATTTTCCTCGAGAGCATAAAGGACCAAATCCCCAAACTTGCACCCAACGTCAGCTCCACTGATATCGTGAATTCCGGCGCTACGGGGTTTCGCGCTTTCGTGTCGCCTGAAGACTTGCCGGGTGTGCTGAAGGCGTACGCAAATAGTATCGATCGCACGTTCTACCTTGCGGCGGCGCTGGCGACACTGTGTGGGATCTTCTTGTGGGGAATGGGCTGGCATGATCTGAGGGAGAAGAAGGAAGAGATTGCGGGGAAGGACGAGGATGGCACGAAGTCAACGGGTGAAGGCACGGACTTAAATCAGTCGAAGGAGGGCGTGGAGAAGGTTGCCTGAGTTGGAATTTTTGATTCTTTGTTCCGCGTTTGCAATGCTTGCAGGGAGCTGAGCTAATTTAAGTTTCCGCGAAGGAACGGCAATTAGGCAACGGCGCGATATGGGTTGACTGAAAATTCCAAAGAGGGGCACGATGCAGATTCTCCTTGTATCATAATTTGCTAGATTTCTGCGCATATAGGACATCGAGGCTATACGGGATTTACACTGCGAGCTTCTATATGTGAGAAATTCAAGTGTGTTTTCAAATATCTAATACCACACACTTTCAGAGCGATAGACCTCGGTCACAAGTCAGTTGATGACGCGATACCAAAGGATGACATGCTCAGAAACCCGCAATGATCACGGAATCTTCGAAGTCCGTGTCATAATTGATCACTTCGCGCAACTGTAGTCCGGCGCTGTTCAGCAAATTCTCCCATTGAGCCCTTGTGCGTTCGATACCGCCTGTAAGGCTTTTAGCTTAGGAACTCCATATCATGTGGGAAAAGCGTAGAGGATTTCCGCGTTGAGGAGGACTCGCTGTACGTACCTACGCAAATCATAACCTCAACATCGTGCTGCGCTCCTTGCGCTGTCCCGTCCCGCTCAAGAAGAACAATCTCGTCGATCAGAAGCACCTAATCCTTAGTCAGCCCTTTTTTGGCATTGACGAGGATCTACTTGCAAATAGGATCACCCCAAGCATGGAAGATGTTGCGGAGATAGTACGTCCGGGCCCCTAAAGAGCGTCAACCGAGATTTCTCTTCTCTACTCTTTCAAGGGCTTATCATACCTTTGACAGTCTGCGGGGTAAAAATATCATGCACCTCTGCCTCAATGCCCATAGTCCTGAGCTCCTCCTTCGCCTGCGCCACAACCTCCGGCCTATCTTGCAGCAGCACCCTCCCCTTCAAATTCGGGAACCTCTTCCTTAGTTCACGCGACTGCGGCCCAGTCGAGCCACCAATGTCTACGAACAAGATAGTCTCGCTGTCCGTGTTTTGCGCGAAGCGCTCTTCGAAGTTCAGCGCATCAAAGAACAACGGCCGGCCCTCGCGCTGGACCCCCATGTGCGCTTGCGCGAGTTCCAGTGCCCACGGGTTATCGGCTAGCCATGCGTAGGGATGCTTGTCTGCAATGTTGAGGGTGCTGCTCTAGGCGGTGGGGAGGATGCCGACCGGGTCTTTGTATTCGATCTTCTCGAGCCAGTCAGGGAGGTTGAGGGCTCCGTGGGCGGTGATTCTGCGTCTATTTGTAGGATTAGTGTGAAGACTGGGTATTGTGCGTTGGTAGATCGAACTCACGTCCATCGGAGGGAGTTGGCGTGGTCGTTGTTGCTGAGAGCTCGGGTTATGTTGGTTGCTTGGTAGGTGTCGTCGCCATTTTGGGCTATGACTTTTGTGGCTTGGTAATAGCGTAGTAGTCTCTCTGGGGATAATTAATGTTTATTGCTTCAAGAGATAAAAAAGTATAAATACACGTACTCAGTAGGTTCAGGTGAATACCAATCTTTTCAGATATCTCTGTGATCTTAAAAGGACGAGGTTCGGCTGCTAACGTAGCGAACAACTTGCTTTCCACACCAACGAGGGCGAAAGGTAGTTGGAGATGCTGATGGTGGTGGACTTTAGCTACGCAACCGTGAAGAGGATATTTAACATACTGCGTAGCCAATTCTGCGCAGTGTCTCTCTGTTCGTCTCCAAAGCAACAGAAAGCTTACGCCCTCCCTCCACTAAGCGACGAAGTATTGCTTCATTGCCTATTTTGGCCGTGGCGCTTTCAGGGTCCTTCAGAATTGACTCGATCTGGTCTGCCAGTGCTTCATAGTTGGTATCGTTGGAAGCCATTGCAAGCTCGAGACAGGAACTCAAGATTTAGCCAATGATGCAAGGTACGACCAACAGCTGGATCAGAAAGTCTGGAGATTCGAGAGCGGGGTTCTAAAGCCAAACGTGATGCCCGGGCTGGAGAATCTGAACGGCGCAAGTCCTATCTGACCTGTCGGCGTCGTCCGCTCTACAGAAATCTTCAATATGGTTCATATTGCCGTAGTGCCGTGGTGCCGTGGTGGGTAACCTTGCATTGAAGCTGTGCATCTAACCCCAATCGTAAGCGGAGGTCTTGTCGACGACTGCAAACTCCGGTCCTTTTTCCTTTTGAAGCTGCGCCCAACCAAGTGAGCTACCGCGGGACAAGTACCCCTTCGTGGGCGTGCCCGCTTCGGGCAATGAGATCAAAGTGGCCTGTGGAACCGACCGGATGCAGCAATATGGTGTGCGGCGTGGCTGCCGTAGTGCCACGCGGAACTCGTGTAAGACCAACCCTTGCAATATTGGAGCGGCAGAGCGAGGTTGTGAGCGAACAACAAGGCCGAGAAGGTGACTCTGCCATCGTAGCTGCAGAAGCGTCACACCTTCCCAAATATCTGGAACACCAGGTCTGTCTCTCCTTGACCCTGTCCTGTATCACGACTGCAGCAATTAATCTGGAATTAGGCAATTACAGCAAGACTGAGCATCATCGGCCTAATTGTTGAGGCCACCTTGAAAGAACGAATGATTGTCCCTCTTGTGTCCGCGCTCTGCGCTTGGCCAATCTTCGGAATCCTCTTCTTTCCCTACCTCGCGATGGCTTCCAGCAAGAATACGACTCTGAGAATCATCAAGCTCGCGGCTCAGATTAGCAGTTCTGTCACTAAACTGCAAGAGAAGCTATCAGCCCAAGGCGCGGCAACCCCTTTATTTGCTGAGAACGGCCCTGAGTTGCTGCCAGAGGATGTTTCTAGTCTCAAAGATGCCGTGCTTGATGCAACTGCTGAGCTGCACGAGATTCTCCTAGACCCTCTGCTTTTGCTCTTTAAATTCGCCTCTGTAAGTCTCACGCGCAATCCAACGCGCTTTCTACTGGGCTAATAATTACAGATTGAGAATCTAGTCACCATTGACGGAGTATGCCAATACAAAATCCTAGATATGATCCCTGCAGGAGGCAAGATTACCTTTAACAAGATTTCTGAAAAAACAGGCCTTGCAAAATATACTGTTAGACGTCTTGTCTGACACGCAATTACCATGCGCATTTTTAACAAACTAGAGCATGAAGTGATCACACACAGCAAAATCTCCAAATTCTTGACCATTCCTTATATTAATAGCTAGGTCAAATTTGAGGGCCAAGACACCTAGCCTGCTAATACGTGAGTAAGTGCGCTAGGTTCTAGAATATCTCTAGAATGCGTAGAAATAAACTAACGCCTGTCGTCTGTTATAGATTATAGACGCGCTTCAGAAATGGCCTAATTCGCAAATGCCTAACAAGACGGTGAGCTTACCACTATTGTAGAGTCAATAATGCACTCTGTATCCTAGAGTGTAACGATTCGAACAATCGTTCCATCACGTGACCGAACCGCTCCCTGCCCGATCCCGATACAGATCCTATTCCTACCCGAACCAATAGGACTTCGGTTCCCGACCTGCTCCCCACTCAACTCTGATACAGGCTTGATCTATATCTAAACCTGTATTACCTTGGCTCTGGACTAGCGCCTGATGCAACTCTAATACGGGTCCTTATCTAAATCTGTATTACCTTGGCTTTGTTATTTCTCATCTCTCTTTGTGTATATAAACTAGTTGTTTTGTTAGTTAGATCAGGTAGCTTTTAATTATCCTTTTGTACCTGGCCTGTGATGACGAGCACGGTCTTCACTATCGTGGATGCGCGCAGGCAAATGAAAGGATAAGTAGGCTCTATTTCAAGTACACTAAGATAGAGCGAGAAGAGGTTCTCAGGGAGAACAATCCTATATACAGAAGGGTATAGTCCGGGCCGCGGCCGACCAAGCAGGTTCTGAAAGGGCGGTGTGACATGGCGCGCCCACGTCGTTCGACGTGGTCGAGCTGAGCGTGCGCCATGATCGCATCCGATGCATGTTCCTGGGATGCTCGTTGTTGAGCTCACCGCCTGATGCCCTTACCTCTGATGCGTGGTCATGTGATGTGTGGTTGAGCTGCCGAGCAGCACCGTCACATGGCCTATAGGTGTTAATTTAATCTTGGGTATTTGTTCTTACTTATGTACTCCTATATGCCTTAGTAGTAATTTACACCTAAATCTAATTGTCCTAATATCCTGCGCTGTTATATTATAATTATGTCAGATTGTAGCACTATTTCGGCTACAAGAATAATGTGGTCACGTTGTGAGATGAAAGAATGATGAGTATTGATGAATTGATTGATTGATTGTCGTGTCGCGCCCCAGCCATCGTGTTCTCGGCTGGGTTTTATTTCTCGCTTAACCCCATGCGCTTAGTCCTATTTCGTTGATCCGTTGCAGGCCCATTTACGCACATTGCGCCCAATACCACGACTAATACCCGTCCATCTGATGCTTTGTCTACTTGGGGGTTAT